>NDFZ01005164.1:0-64069 GCA_002192655.3 Mamestra configurata
ATTGAACAGGATACTTCTGGGCAAGCGTGTTCCGTCGTAGACTGCATTTTCACTTTCTATCAGGTGAGATTGTGGTCAAACGCGGGTCTATCTATATTAATAACTAGTGGCCCGCCCCGGCTTCGCCCGGATGTAATTATTTTCTTTCATAAGAACCTTCTCCTGACAATAACAAACACAACAAAAAAAAATATCGAAATTGGTCCAGCCGTTCTCGAGTTTTGCGCTTAGCAACACATTTAACGATTCATTTTTATTTATATAGATAGACAAAAAGACTAGTCTAATAATTTAAGTAGTATAATTTTAAAAAAAAACTAGAAAATTAAACCATTTCCCTGCGTTTAAAAGTTGGAAATTGGAAAGGAAGAAACGACAAACAGACACCATCTTTATTTGCATTCGCGCTTGAGACCCAACTAGACCTAAAGGTTTTTGTTCCCCGCTTTTCTATGCTGCATTGTAAACTACCCCTTATTTAGGTAGACGGTCGCTATGTTATATGATAATGTAATTTAGCACAAATATCAGATTATATTGTCCTACTAGTTTAATGCCTATTACATACTGTAATGGGTATATGTGTTTGTCTGTAATATCTAGACTGTTATCGTTCTAATGCCAGTTGAGTTTGTGTGTGTGAATAATGAGTCCTAGGGTTTATCTTTAACGACTTACTAGTTCACTAGTCTGTTATAATTACACATATATAAATAAATACTCTTGACTAAGTAAAAAAAAAACTTTCGTCCCATTAACCGAAATAAACATGTTTCTTGTATGGAAAAATGGCGTCCCCTTATATTTTTACGCCTATCGAATTATTTCCGAATCATCATCTGCCTAGCCTTTTCCCAACTATATTGGGGTCGGCTTCCAGTAAAACCGGATTTCGTTAAATACCAGTATTTTACGTGGAGCAGCTGCCTACCAGACCTCCACAACCCATTAACTGGGTAAGACGGTACTTCTTGGCAAGACTGGAGTCAGATTTTTTGGATTGTGACAATCCGTAACGACTGCAACAGATCTATAAATAACAGCAGGGACCGACGGCTTAACGTTCTTTCCGATGCACGGAGGAAACTCGGTATGTTAAGAGACTATCTACCAATCCACAGACCAACCTTGGCAAGCGTTGCTTAACTTTGATCGACCCGTGCAGCTGTTATTCTTTAGCCACGAGCTCCGTCAAATTATTTCCAAATGTGACTTTTTATTTTATTTGTCACTTTTATAATTAGCCCAAAAATGTATGGACAAACAAGCAGACTCGGTTCGACGTAATTCTTAAAAAAACCTGGGCACATAAATACAGGCACAATAATTAACTTCATTATTATTAATCAAACTTCGAACCAACACTTCTATCGACACCATAAAAACTAGAAAACCATGAAAACACCATTAAAACGATTAATGGCCTATCAGTCGCTACCGTAGCCATAGACCATGGAACTGTCGCGCCTAGAGACGCCATCTATTGATACAACGAAACAAAATTGAAGCGTCCATTTGTAATGTGAAAATAACAGCTTTTTACAAATGCGTACGAATACATGTCCGTGACTACCGAAGGACGACCAACGCCAATCATTTCCATTTTGTGACGTAGCGAGCATGTTGCTCGCTACCTCAAAAACTGAGTAGCTTCTGATATTTTGGGCCCAGTAGATGGCTACGTTTATTGTAACATCGATGGCATTAATTAAATCCCTCAAAGTACAGGTGTATGGGCACTTGGGGCACCCTAACATGTGGCTCATTATCGAAACAGGAGCATCGCACTCACATTGAGTATCCGTCATGTTATACGCAAGTCACAGTTTTTATATCGAAAGGTCAACATTATCTTTGTTCTAAAATCTGGTTTGTGCTGGTCTTCAATTCTTTAATTCTTTACTGTACACCATAACAGCTTATATTAATTCACAGTGATTTAAATAGTTCATGTACAAAGGCGAGCTTACCTCAAAAATGAGTTTTCTACCAGTAAACCTTTGAGTGATAGAGAGAGATCACAATAGAGGGTAGGATCCTGTGCACACATTTTAAATATACCTACATACATTAACATATAAATATAAACATGCATATCTACAAATATTATGTCATTGCGAAAGGAAATGCTCTTTAACTTTCCTCTTGAAGACGTCAAGAGAAGGGCTGTCGCGTAAGGAGTGTGGGAGAGAGTTCCAGAGACGCACTGCAGTAACAGAGAAGGATCCACCATAGCGGCTGGAAGTGTGACGCGGAGTACGAAGGAGAAGAGAAGTGGCAGTACGACATGGTTTACCTCTCGGGACGAGGTACTCAAAGCGTTCACGAAGGTATTGAGGAGAATTAGGAGTGTGCAGGATAGTAAAGAGAAGGGATAGGATGTGAGTATCTCGCCGACGCCGAATCGGCAGCCACTCCAATTTGGTCCGGAACTCCGACACGTGGTCATATTTCCGGAGGCCAAAAATAAAGCGAATGCACAAGTTCTGCAGTCGTTCAAGTTTATCTAGGAGCACCTCCGTTGCATCTAGAAAACAGACATCCGCATAGTCTATAAGTGGAAGAAGAAGAGATTGAGCAAGACTGACCTTAGTGCGAAATGGTAAGAATTTTTGGAGACGTTTGAGAGACTGAAAAGTGTAGAATACCCTCTTACTAACATGAGCAACATGAACCTCCCAAGAGAGGTTAGTGTCCATATATACGCCGAGGTTCTTAGCGCTTTTAGAGTAGGCTATAGGCACTGAGTCATAAACTACTGGCGGCAGAGCCCGGTGATCTAATTGGCTGAGCATGTATCTGCCACCAATAATGAGCGCTTGAGATTTAGATGGGTTCAGCAAAAGTCCAAAGGATTCAGCCCACGTATTGATACTTGCAAGGTCATCATTGATGGCAGCTACCGCTCCAGCCAGTTCATCCACTTTAAAATGACGATATAGCTGCAAGTCGTCTGCATAGAGATGATAGTTTGAAGTTAGGACCTTTGCGATAACGTTTATAAAAACTGAGAAGAGAAGAGGTGAGAGGACGCCACCTTGTGGAACACCCGCAGCCAAATCACACCATTCAGAGGAAACCTCATCAGATCGAACAGACTGCGAGCGGCCCTGAAGATAGGATTTGAACCACTCAATTACCGTTGCAGAGACATTAAGAGAGGAAAGGATTCCCAGGAGAATGTCAAAATCAACTGAATTAAAAGCACTGCTGAAGTCCAGTAGAACCAATACTGTTAGACATTTGTTCTCCATAGCCAGCCTTATGTCGTCAGTTATTTTGACCAGAGTTGTCACAGTGCTATGACCAGGTCTGAAGCCAGATTGATAAGGACTCAACAGGCTATTAGAGGAAAGATAATAAGACAGTTGCTTTTGTACAACACTCTCGAGGACTTTGGAGAGGACTGGGAGGATGGATATCGGACGGAACTGGGATGGTGAGGAGGGATTTGAAACTTTAGGAAGCGGTAGGACATGAGCCCTCTTCCATGCTGAAGGGAAAGAGTTAGTGTAGAGAGAAAAATTTATTATATGAGTTATGACGGGAACAATTTCACTTATAATGGGAAGGAACATTTGCAGTTGAAGGCCATCATCACCTACCGCTTTAGTGGAGATGGATAGGATACATTTCCTAATATCCAGTTCAGTAATTGGGTGGAAAGAGAAAGAAGTATTTTTAGGCAAAGGAAGAGTAGAAAGATCATGAAGAGTTGACGATTTAACAAGAGTATCGAGTACAATTGGAGACTTCGAAAAATGTGCATTAAGTGCATTGAGGTCCATCTTATCCGGAGAACTCTTGCTTGTTGTTTTACCAATACCAAGAGACTTTAAAAATTGCCATACTTGTGTTGGATTGAAGTTTTCGATAGAATTGTGAATGTGGCGCCTTTTCGCATTCCTACACAAACGACCGCAGCGATTTCTCAACTTTTTATAAAGATCCCAGTTTTCCTCAGTGGGCCGCTTCCTGTACACACGCTTCGCCTTGTCACGCTTTGCCATCTGGTTTTTTATTGCTGGGGATAGCCATGGCGCAGGAAGATGCTTCACTCTTACTTTTTTTAAGGGAGCATGTGCCTCGTATAACTCCAACATAGTCCTGCTGAAGATTGACACCATAGTATCTACATCCTCGCAGTTGTACACAGAAGACCAGTCCATGCCATCAGCGTCAGCTCTTAAACGCTCCAAATCAATGTTTTTAAAACAACGAAGAAAGAGAAATTTGGCCTTGCGTTTAGGAGGTCGAATCTTATAAGAAAGGTAAATGAGGTCATGATAGGAAAAGGGGGCAGGAAGCTGTCCATGTGTGGCTACTTTGTTAGGGTCAGATACTAGAATAAGATCTAAGAGAGAAGGAGTACAGTGAGGGGCCCTATGAGTAGCATTGAGTGGAAGTACGTGCATATTGACAGAAGAGACAAGTGATTGGAGTTTACGGCTGCGCGAGTCTCCTTTCAGCAGACAAGTATTGAAGTCTCCGAGAATAAGCGTGTGTTCATATAGTGGGGAAAGATTTTCTAGTTTTGTTTCAAAGTTGGAAAAGTAATCAATTTGACAGGAGGGACTATAATAGACCCCCAAAAGTAGCTTTGTATGCTGAAAGTCTACTTCAACAAATAAGTGTTCAGCAAACTTGGAGTAGACACTCGGAGACTGGTCGACAATCTTGTAAGTGACATCACCACGGAGATAAATGGCAACCCCTCCACATCCCTTGCCCGTTCTGTCATTACGCACGATTTTGTATCCAGGTAGAGAATACTGCGTGGAAGGAAGTGCAGGCTTGAGAAAAGATTCGGATACAAGGACAGCGTGAACAAGATCTGAGTCGAAGGAAGACAGCAGATCAGAGTAGTGAGCAGGAATACTTTGAGCATTTATGTGCACAACGTTGAAAAATTTACGACAACTTGAAAAAGTAGAAGAAAGGAGGTCTCGTAGATGCAGAGAAGTATCATCGCTAAAAGCACTGGCAAAGCTCTGATCTGACGCACAAGAGGATGAACACGAGAAGAAACTGTCATTAAGCAAATCATCAGACATAATACAATATAAATAAAATAAACAAATTGGCTAAACTTATAAGTTATCTAAATATTAAATTAATCTAAAAGAATTTAAAAAAANCAAAAGACCCATAAATAACCCAGATCAAGTTAAGATGGAGCGACAAATCTACATAACTCCAATTGAGATGGTGAACAGACGTTCGAACGACGACCGACCAAAAGTGAGCCAGACTCTCACACGAAGGGTTCCGTACCGTACCGAAAAAGAGCTCCCTTTAGTTTTTAATTTAATTTCGTTATGATCATCATATTTTTTTTTTTATTTTTGTTACCTCATAACTCCGTCATTTATATTTCTGTTATCTGTAATTTTTTTTTTTTTATGTAAAAGGATATACTTTCTGATTGGTCCCATACAAATTTCATCAAATTGGTTCAGTAGTTTGGTATTTAAATCAAAATAGCTGGGAAAAATATGTCATCTAAGTAAACGAAATTGCGTATTGTGATTCACGGAAAAGCAAAATACTTTTCAGTGGTTTGCGGTGTGGACTAAAAAGTGAAAAATAAAAAAAACATTTTACACATTACAAAAACAAATACGAAGAAACAAAAAAAAATACGGGTTCCGTTGTTCCGTTTAAGGAACCCTAAAAAGGAAACGAGGCCTGTGCCCAGCTACGGTATCATCATCATTTCAGCCGAAAGATATCCACCGCTGAACATAGGTCTCCCGCAAATGTTGGGACGCAGACCGGTCCTATGTGTCTCGGTATCGCTGGCGGTATCCCTCGGCCTTTACCAGGTTATCAGTACCTATACCTTGTGGAAGGCCTTTCCAGAACTTTTCAGCCCTATCGACGATCTATTTTACTAGCAAAGTGCCCTGCTCATTGTTGGGTATAACGGTTTAATTAGATTAGAATGATAGCAATTGATAAAGTTTTGAAGAAACTTGAAACGATCACTTCAAAAACCCAGCATCATGCAAAAGCTGCGCTACCTATCATACGCTATGGTTTCAGCTTAAAACCTGTGCAGAATTCCAATTCATTCTAGGATTAGTGTTGGGACCACACTGAGTTCGGATTTATCCGCGGGTGCGGATATCCCAGTGATTTGGGGCGGATATTGATGTGATATATTGATATTTAGTAGTATCTGGCTTAGAATGGAATGTGCTCGGATTATTACTGAAATTACTGTCTGTGTTAGTATGGTTTTTGTGTAGTTAGGTTGTCGGTAAATATTATTACAGTAGTTGCATGGCGCAGCTAGTTTTTTTCGTGTCTTCCCTCACGTTAAAGTGTCCTATTAGTAATCGTCTCCAGGGTCCCCAGATCCATCTTTGTACCAAAATTCATCAATTTCGATTTGTCGATTTAGGCATGAATGCGGAACAAACAGATAAGTAAATACGNTGCACAGCTAGTTTTTTTCGTGTCTTCCCTCACGTTAAAGTGTCCTATTAGTAATCGTCTCCAGGGTCCGTCCGATCCATCTTTGTACCAAAATTCATCAATTTCGATTTGTCGATTTAGGCATGAATGCGGAACAAACAGATAAGTAAATACGCGACCAACCTTTGCAATTATAATATTAGAAGTATAGAATAGGTATAAATGCTCTTTATTGTAAACCATACAAAAAATTAGATTTATTTGGAATTAGGATTTAGAGTTGTGATTATTATCAACTTTGTNCAATAAAGAGCATTTATACCTATTCTATAACCATACAAAAAATTAGATTTATTTGGAATTAGGATTTAGAGTTGTGATTATTATCAACTTTGTCCCTCAAAAAACATGTCCTAGTGTATGCTAAATAAATAAAATATAAATCTATAATTCTTATCATATAATAGTCCATTACTATTTTAAGCGACCTCCTCTGTGATATCAACAATTCAGGAACACTATAGTGCATCAATGTAGCAATCGTTCGTAACCCGAGATACGGTACTATCAGAAAAACCTGCCCTAAAGATGACTGGAAAAGGCCATTACAACTAATATTTAAAGAAGAATGATAGAAAACGATTATTTACTACAACAACCTCTTCTTACTCTTTTAACTAAAGACTGTTGGGACTTATCCGGGACCCGGGTTGCGTAATGCCAAACTATATATAACCACAGACACGGGTTGCTCTGTGCTCGCAGGTAGTTTGGCATTGGCGGGGTCTGAAAGACCCCGTCATCCCCTTCTAACCTAACCTGCCAGAGTCGGGGCGCCCCAAGTCCCGAGACCGAGACCCCCCACAATGACTTTCATTAAACTAAAAAGTCATTGTGGCTGTCTGTACTCGCATGTATTTTGCTCCAACATTCTGAAGCAAAATGTTTTTCAACACAGATATTGTCTGGGCTGAAATACGTTTTTCTATTTAGTGTAACGAACACAAAGTGGTCCAGCACAGAGTATGGATGTCTATGAAAATATTATACAGTTTGACATTACGCACCCGGGTTGACTTGAAGTCACTAAGTTTATTAATATTAAGTCTAATCGCATTTTGCAAGTTTGTATCTTAAAAAGTAGTTTTACTACACTACGCGACAACTACCTGCTATTTTAAACTGATTGAGCCAAGTGGCTGCCCTTTGCCTTTGCGATGTCCTAAACCACTTGCACTCTTGGGTTTGGTGGTTTTTAGTATCATACTTTCACCTCTGAGTTTGTTTCGGTGTATCTCAGTGTTGTCAGCTAAAAAATTCCGGCCTCATTTGGTAGAAATTCTCAAAAAACATTGACGTTTAATACTCAGTGTGATTTTCAAAAAAAACAGCAAAAGTCTCTTCCAGCATTGCCTAATTCCGTGTTATCTCTAAAGACGGTCCATTGAATCCGACACAGAATATCGATTCACGGTTAAACTGTTACATGCAGGCTCTGCCCTTACTAAGTAACTGTACCTTCAAGGCAATTGATTCATTTAGCATTTCGTTCTAAATGCTTTTGTCTGTTGGTTCGACATTTTGTTTTGGTGTGGAGGTGGCAACGGGGCCACTGGGAGATTTTTTTGTATAGACCCACAGAATTAATATTAGTAGCACAAGAGCGTTGCTGGCCTTCGTTGATGAGCTGGAGTGGAACGAATGAGACCCTTGTCCCACTCGTACGGCAAATGAAGAGCCTTGAAAGAAGATGGGTTAGTGATTTAAGTACATTGCAATAAATTGCTAATGGCTCCATTGACATTCAATTACTTGGCCAAATAAACTATAAGGTCTGTGCTGTGTGCGTACTCCACAATTATTCATTATTCCCGCTAGTAACAATAATGTTTCCGAAAACAATCCGTTGCCCAGAATGTGCTGTCAATATAATGCAAAATGCTCTAAGGTGGACTTGTTTTTAAACAGTTTTAACGAATTTAGAAATTCTTTGTATAAATTATAATAATAACACTATCATTAAGTAAATTCTCCCCACATTATTTAACCTTAACTGTCACTAATGAAGTATATTAGACATTGAACGCTGTGTACAAGTAATGATTGGACTTAAGATTTATGAAATGTATATTTTTCAAAGCTGTGCTGAATTATCTTAGTATGTAGTCTGTAACTGTACTTATTGAAATAAAATAAAGAGGCGTGGAGTTGCAGAACTTGTTTAGGTAAAATTTGATGCACATATTATGAACTGTGACCCAAACATGAACGCGTAGTAAATTTTGAACACTTTTTGGGACCAATTACAAGAATAAAAGGTTTTGCAACTGTGCGGTGTGACATATCAAATAAAAGGGCTCATTGCGTGGGTCTCGATTACTTTCCCCGGCCCGCATAGTTCAGTAGGTAGTAGTAGTAGATAGTTCATTCACTAAACTCTGAATCACGAAACGAATGGGATATCAATTCGGCTATTTAAACGAATTGTGAAAAAACAAGACTCCGTTATGACGTTTTGGAGTAAAATCGAGCGTTAACTAAAAGTGAGGCGTCACGTTCCTTTGCACAACATACTTAGCGCACCATTCACTTCGAGATTGTGTATGTGTGTATATATGACACCGGAAAATAACAGACTCCGTAAGATTATAAAACATTTGATTAAAGTTCGATTCTCGATTTATTGTGAAAAAACCGTTTTGTATACAATTAACCCACCCAAATTCAAAAGGTTCCAATATATGCGTGTCTTATTTAGAAAAAATATTTTACAATTTCACGCGACATTTTACAATCTTACGGCGTTTGCCATTTTCCGGTGACATATACATAAAGTATACTCAGCTTATTTAAGATACTTTCATTTACCATCTTTTACATAATCTACACAATAATAGTTCTTAAGGAGTAAACTCCAGTCGTGCGTCGGAGCTGACACACACACTTTTTTTTTACGAATCTTCAATTACGGATCCCATGTGAATATGGCCTAATAATATGTTTTACGTCCTACCATTCTCCCACCTTTAAATAAATAAATTTGATATTTCTATCCATTTTTATTCCACTCCTTCGAGAGCCGTAGAAAAATATGGAATGGCTTATTCTCACGAGTTCCAATATAATAAACCATATTTATAGTAATGTAAAAATATTTAATATAGAATCGTTCGGCATTACTTGTGGTGCTCAAAATTTAAATAATTGACATAAGCGGCTGCAAAAAAATTGTTATGGACGATTTTGTTATCATTTTATACTATTTTTTTATTGAACCTTTAGGGTTCCGAACGTAAGTATGAAAAAATGGAATCCTTATAGAAGAAACTCGTGTATCTCTCTGTCTCTCCAAATCTGAAATCATATCTCAAAAGTTTATTGCAATCCAAATTGTACACATACAGGTGGTAAATATGAACAAATAACAACAATTATGGGACCCTGTCGAGGACAGCAAAATTTTAAATAAATAGGAGTCGGTCTAAAAAGGAGCTCGTGGCTAAATAATAACAGCCACACGGGTCGATCTTCAAGGTTAAGCAACGCTTGCCGAGGTTGGTCTGTGGATGGGGTGACCATCTTAACATACCGAGACTCCTCCGTGCCTCGGAAAGCACGTTAAGCCGTTGGTCCCGGCTGTCATTTGTAGATCTTTGGCAGTCGTTACGAATAGTCAGAAGCCAGAAAATCTGACACCAGTCTCACTAAGGAGTACCGTGTTACCCAGTTAATGGGTTGTGGAGGTCTGGTAGGCAGCCGCTCTACGTAAAATACTGGTATTCAGCTGAATCCAGTTTGACTGGAAGCCGACCCCAATATAATTAGGAAAAGGCTAGGCAGATGATGGTCTATCACAGTCAATTTGCTCTGAATCTGCCGGACCGATTTGATTGTTTGGTACATAATTTTTAATACTAGTTAACATATCTAAGGTCCACTTGACGAAAAGTGGTAACCGCCAACTACAGACACAAGAATACCAGGAGATCTAATGGGTTGAAATTCACTACGCAGACCCGGTGTGTAGGCAGGAGGCCCTTATTTACGGACAGAATTCTATTATGTAAACTCGCAAGCCCCTACAATTGGATCGCTAACCTGGAGTAGACCACGGGAATCTACTGAATGCGATTGACGCACAGGACCGATATGGCGATACTTAAGAGAGGCATGTGTCCAGAAATCGACGGCTTTTGTCCGAAATGATAATGATGATAAAAAAAGCGTTAGTGACAGAAAACTAATTTATATTAGCAGCCATTGCCCAGGTGCCATGAACCAAGTAGAATTTACTAAAACGTTCGTGCAAAGAAAACACTTCCCATATTTCTGCAAAAACCTCAGCGAAATAAAATGGATGTTTATTCACTGCTCTCGAGAATACGTCTGCACGTAACATGGTCTACATCTCACATATACAATATACATTATGCAGTATATACAAGTACCGATGTATAGCAAATGTATGTAGGGGAGCTCGTTGCTAAATATTAAGAGCTGGGTTTATCTTCATGGTTAAGCAATGATTGCCGAGGTCGGTCTGTGGATGGGTGACCATCTTAGCATACTGAAACTCCTCCGTGTCTCGGAAAGCACGTTAAGCTGTTGGTCCCGGCTGTCATTTTTAGATCTGACACCAATCTTGCCAAGAAGTACCGTGTTATCTAGTTCCTGGATCAAATAAAAAGTGTCGTTTAATTGGCCTAGTTGAAATAAATGTTTTGACTTTGACTTTGACTTTGAAATAATGCTCCATATAAAATACAGGAGCTCATCTGCATCCGGCTAGACTTGAAGACGACCCCAAAATAGTTTGGAAACGGGTAGGCGAAACCTTGACAAGTCTGTTGTCAGAATTCTTAGCTTCTGACTATTATCAAAGATGAAGAGAATGACGGCCAAGACCAACAATTTAACGAGCTTCCGAAGCATGGTATGTGAAGATGGTGACCAATCCCGTGCCCTGTTAATTACTGAGCCACGAGCTCAGAAGTAATTTAAGTAATATATTATTATCGTCGATTCCACTAGTTCGGTATCGAAGCACTTCTTGTATTTCACTCATACCTTTGCGTCTCTCCATTAAGATGGATACGTCATATTTACGCCCCAGTTTCAGTACATACAGCAGTGTTTGCAGCTTGTCGCAGTGAGATAGTCGGGTCACTACACAAGGGATTTCCTTAAACCCTGGTCTAGGTTTTGTTTAACTATGTCTCGTCATGCAAATATACACACAGTCAAATATACACAGTCCGCCCCTCTTGCCATGAATTTATATAACACACCTTTTTAGTTCGTTTAAGAATGTTACAAATTATAACAAAACATAAATACAACGTTAAAGGCTGATTTTTAACCGAGTTCGAAAAAGGAAGAGGTTCTGGATTAGGTTGTACTTTTTTGTTTGTTACCTCATAACTCCGTCATTTATGAACCGATTTGAAAAAAATGATGTGAAGGATATACGTTCTGATTGGTCCAATAGAAATTTCATCAAAATCGGTTCAGTAGTTTAGTTTCTTAATCAAAATTTCTGGAGAAACTAGAAAATATATCACACAAGTAAACGAAATTGTGTTTTGCTTTCCTATGACTTTCTTGTGGTGTTGTTAGGTGTGGGGTACAACTAAATAGTGAAAAATAAAAACTTTTGACTGTGAAAGTCGGTTGGATTCTGTTGAATTAATTAATTACAATGAACTTTGATATTAATGATAAAATAGATTTGGAATGATTATATTATTGGATATTGTACGCCCAATGGGTATGTTACAGCGATCTTTATGTTATTATGATAAGAACTGCTTTTCCACCTGTGACAAACAATAAATGAATTGAATTGAATTTTTTTTTTAGTGTTAGTCAAGTACTAACAAACCTCAACTGTCCGTCTGTCTGTCTGTCTCATGAATCGTAATAGGTAGAGTTGAAATTTTCAAATTTACAAAATTTAAAGGGAAACAATGGTGGATGGTACGGAATACTTCAAGTGCGAGCCCAACTCGAACTTGGCAGATTTTTAATATGTATATGCTAGGAAACATGCATCCAAGGTTCTGTTATCATGTATTACAGATGTGTCTGACATTTTATTGGAGTATTCATTTAAGTTAGTCGTTTTTTTTAGATGAATTTGAAATAAAATCGACGATGGAGCGAGCTTACCCAGAAGAAGCCTGTTCACTCTAATTTTGAAGAGATTAGGGTTGTATGCGTTCGGAAACACAGATGCAGGCAGAGAATTCCACTCCTTTGCTGTGCGCATTATAAAAGACGTTTAGAAATGTTTAGTACGAATTGGTGTAATAGCAACAAGGTAAGGATGGTAACTTGCAGTGCGTCTAGATGGCCGATGGTAGACGGGGGCCGGTGGGATGAGGTCGTGGAGTTCCTGGACAATCTCCCCGAATTACAATCTGCCTTGCGGCGATGAGCCAAGCTATGAAACTTAGCATCCACCAGTTTTACCTCGCCAATAAGCCTCTTCGTTCCACCGAGTCAAGCACGTCAAGTTGGTATTTAGCTGAGCCATCCCAAAGGTGGCTGCAATACTCCATGCAGGACAGGACGGGTTAAAAGCTGCCCAGGCGTGAAGTATCGCTTCACTCTATTTAGGATGCCCAGCTTTTTGGCCGCAGTTTGGGCTTTGTGTTCAATGGTGGTGCCAAAGTTGAACCTAGCTGTCAATTCTATGCCTAGGAGCTCGAGCCGATCGGTTATAGGGACAGATGCGTTTTTGCATTTTGAAACAAAAAACATGGCAGACTTTTTCCAATTTGGCTAGTTTCCAAGTTAAACGTGCAAATTAGATCCTTTGTAGTTTACAAGCGAAGCGAAGAAAATTATTTTGTTGCTTTTGTCCAAAGCAAATATATTGTTTTAGCATTATTCTTTTGGCTGTTGCTAGCAGATTCTTGCAGACAAAAACCGGACAAGTGCGAGTCGGAGTCGCCCACAAAGGTACATACCACAAATCAATAAAATCCCGTTTCTTGTATACGGACTACGTCTAATTTTCATTGTTTGTTGTTATAACGGCGTTTTTAAGACAAATTCTGTGAAAATTTCAACCAATTCTACCAATTTCGGTTTATGAGATCAGCCTGCTGACAGACGGACGGACTAAAAGAGACTTTGACCTATATGTTTGTTTCGTTGTTTCATCTTAGGGTAGTTATCAAGGAAACAACGACGTCATTTCTTTTCAATTGACGTGTTAAAGAGTTATTTCAGACGGCGGTTTCGCCCGCCTCATTGTAGAAAACATCTCAAGGAAACATACACTCAGGATGTAAAGTATCCTATTTTCTATTACAGGACATGCTTGTGTGCCAAATTTCATTCTAATCCTACGTGAAGAGGTAGAAACAGACAGACAGAATTACTATCACTCCTTAATATTAGTATGGATTTAAAAATAAATATGTATTAATTATCTGCCTAGCCTTTTCCCAACTACAATGGGGTCGGCTCCCAGTCAAATCGGATTCAGCTGAATACCAGTATTTTTACGTGGAGCGGCTGCCTACCAGACCTCCACAACCCATTGATTGGGTAACACAGTACTCTTGGCAAGACTGGCGTCACATTTTCTGGCCTCTGACAATCCGTAACGACTGCCAAAGATCTACAAATGGCAGCCGGGACCAACGGCTTAACGTGCTTTCCGAGGCACGCAGGAATCCCGATATGTTAAGATGGTCACCCATCCAAAGACCGACCTCGGCAAGCGTTGCTTAACCTTGAAGATCGACCCGTGAACAATAGATATACATTACCATTTAGTAAATAGGTAAAGGTCTACAAATTTAGTTTACCATCATCCTCTTTTGTTAAGCATTTGCTTTTACCCATATTTTCCAAACAAACCTAGATATATTACAGAATGCAATCTCCCTAAAGTACTAATCTCATAAACATATGACATTCTGGTTTGAATTTACATTGCACTGCAATAAGATAATACTAGGACGAAAACTGGCATGGCTAGAGGTGCGCTCTATGTACACAAAGAGTAGGTACACTATACCTTAGAGAGGTACTACTCTACCATCGTATCACTTATCTAAATAGAACGTACATATCTCTGAGGGTAAGACTGAGCCAGATATCTTTGAAATTTAAACTCATGTTCTTACCGGTTTCCAAGAAAATATAGAATGATGTCGTCTTCGTCCGCATAGAATCTTCCATCTTTAATCGTAATAAAAAGTTCTCCCTGAAATATAAACTCCTTTCTTGGCGGATGCTAACGTTCTTAAATTAACCTACGTTCTGCGTTGATTCGTTGATCGTTGAGTTACGACAAACGATTTCGTAAAATAATATTGAAGTATGGTGAACTGCTCCATTGGTCTCGCGGTCGCAAGTGCGACTGCCGAGCGTGCAGTCCTGGGTTCAATACCTAGGTCGGGCAAAACTGAGTTATTTGGTTTTTCCTATAGGAATTTCCCAGTGACAGCCCGAAGTTGGTGGTGTGATACCCCCGTGCCTCGGAAAGCACGTTAAGCCGTTGGTCCTGAGCCAGATCTCTCTCCAGTCGTGTCGGGAATATGAGAGTGATGGAAGAGGGAGTGCACCTGTGTTTGCGCACACACTGGTGCACTATAATATGTCCCGCGCCGATCACTAGTCTCGGTTGAGATTGGTCGCCATGGTCGAAATCGGTCGGGAGCACTTAGGCCGCTATCCCACTGGCGTTTTACAAGCGTTGGCGTTCCTCAAACTGTTCCCAAAAAACGCAACGTTTACGTCGTGTTGATGCGACGTTAACGTTTGCCAATACAGGCTCGCGACGTCGGAGAAACGCCAACGCTCGTAAAACGCCAGTGGGATAGCGGCCTTAGTATGGTGAGAAACAACATAGTCTTATTTAATAACATAAACGATCAACTTTACACAATCGAGTATGTTAATGCTCTTGAGTTGATTATCAATAAATTTTCCTGACCGTACATTCTGAATAACGTTCCGATTGGGCAATTTTCAAAATGGCGTCCCTGAACTGTCTCACTGGGCAACTAAATAGCTTAATATAATTATATACCTGTTGCCTTTTAGTTTTGCAATGAACGGTTACAACATTTTGTTATTAATGAAACTCCTAAACTCAGTTTATTAAAACAGAGTTGAGTTCAGTTCATATTTTCATTGGGCCATTTGTGTGCTATGAAATACTCGACTTCTAACTTTTTGTTGGACGGAAACCTGTCGCTGGGATTTGTGAAACATGGATGTGCAGTTTGTTCTACTGTATAAATTTAAACTGTGACTCCATTAAAATTTAAAATAAGCTAATGTGTATGCCGTTTTGTTAAATGTTATCTCGAAAACAAAGTAAGTTTTTTTTTTTAGGATGGGCAATCATCAAATGACTTCTTCCACTCTGGGTGGAGCGGAAGGGCGTGTCAGACTCTCACTGACATAAACCTATCCGCGTTTCTTCTAAAGCCCTTTTCGTTCTAGGGCTGCGGTGACTCTTTCGAACAAATTCCGCAACCCTGGTAGGCTCTGGCCCTAACGGGCCCCGTCTCCTAAGACACAATATCTACCCCTGCACCTCTTGCGTCCCCACGAGTGGTATTAAGGGTGGCATTAAGGGTTGCGGATTGTGGGGGTATGGCCCCAAAAATATATAATAGTATACCAGCAGCTATCAGAAATAAAGAGTGTCTGGGATCCTTTAAGAGGTCTCTGTTTAAATTTCTAGTAGATAGATGTTACTACTCCATCACTGAGTTTACTACTGATAAACAGAGGTATGTTGATTCCGACTTGCTAATTAAGCACTTTTGATTTTATTTATTGATTAAGCATGAATGTGTTTATTTGTCTAAGATTGTAATGACCTGTTTACTTAACTGACATATTTTAATTGAATTATTTGTTTAATGTAATGACATGCCATCTGAATTGGAACTGTAATTTTATTGTAATTGTAATTGCTTGTTTATTTAAATTTTGTACGCCATATATTGGCAAAACATAGCGCATATATATTAGACAATGTACCATCTGTAACCATACCTATGTTTAACAAAATAAATGATTGATCGATTGAATTTGCCTAGCCTTTTCTGAACTACGTCTGTTGGGCTCGGCTACTAGGCTAACCGAATAAGCCGGAATTCAAATGCTGGTATTCAGCTAAACTACCAGTATTATACATGAACTGAATGTCGATCTAACATCTACAACTAAAATACCACCTCCAAATCATAGAGATCCTAGCCAGCAATTGATCCGCGTTATCTTTGTACCGCCAGCCTCCTAATTCCAATGGTGAAAGTTATTCGTTCAGCATTAAACGTCACAATACGCCGCCATTTTGTCCCTTCCTCCCAAAACTTTTATTTCCGGATTGGAAAGTACGGTAGGGATTGTATTCAATAGCGTTATCCTGGTGTCAGTCACTCGTTGTGCAGAACCTGTGAGTTTTGTAGCGATTGCCTGTTGTCTCTCTTCATTTTGTGGTGAACTAGCTGTGGGGACAGGCTTCGCTCATGTGAATTTTAATTCTGTTACTTAAAGTTATACATATATGTAGAACGATTCTAGAAATTAGAAATTAATCCACTGAATATTAATTTTGTTAAATGTGTAGGTATGACAAAAAGCATGGCTTTAATTTCAAGGTGTCTGCTAGTTCTTTGAATTTTTTTTAGAAACTAAATAAAAGCTAAATGTGAACGGGGGAGGGGACAAACCCCTTTTTTTTGTTTTTTTTAAAGATAGGAAATCATCAAATGACTTTTTCCGCTCTGGGTGGAGCGACAGGGCGTGTCAGACTCTCACTGACTAAAATACATCCGTGTTCCTTCTAAAGCCCTTTGCGTTCCAGGGCCGCGATGACTGTTTCGAACAAATTCCGCAACCCTGGCAGGCTCTGACTCTAGTGGGCCCCGTCTTCTATGCTGACATCTCTTTGAGGCGCGCTTGAAACACAACGCGGCATCGACCCGGGCCTGGTGGTGATTGGACAGCGAGCCAAGGGGACGAACCCTACAATGCCCCCCCACACAATCCCCTCCCTCCTCCCTATAATCTTGAAAGAAAACGTGTTAGTACAATGTACGTTTTAAACATACGTTTCTGTTAGTTCCTAAAGTCGCATACGTATAGTTAATATTTTGTGTTAGTCAAAAGGAAAAGTAATTATTTTTATATCTCTTAAATAGGCCAGAATGCAGTACTAGAAATGGACACCGATTGTACAATTTGTAGGTACTGCATTTTGGACCAGAGCCTAGACTATAAGAGAGACTATGAGATAGGTTTACACACACTGTATGCTTCAAAATAAACAAACACATATACCCTTGCACACATTTTATTTTATTTTCACCTTTCATATAACATAAGTAATTTGTTCGCCCACTGCACGTAGGTACCAATATTTTTTAACCGCAACAAGACTCAGTGTAACTGGATACTCTTTCCTAAGATACAGACAGGTTTCCTGCCTAGTTTAGGAAAGGGAGTCCTATGACCCATTTTATAATTTTTGTACTGGTTTTTCTTTATGGCATTTAAGTAGATAAGACAACTTTGTATACCAAAAAATTTTTTTTGAAAAATAACCTGCTTCAGTTTGTAGATGAGTGACGTCAAGAAAAGTTTACCTCAAAACTACCGCACAGATGGTTAGAATGGCGAGTTCCCCAAGAAAAGTCCCGAACCAAATACTTGTTTCCTAACTGGAAAACGTTCACAGTAAGGAAACCAATATGGCATCGAAAGAAACATAAAACTGCATTGCCTTTTAAACCATCGCCGTCGTGTGCGGAGCGATCCTTTCTTAAACGCAGAGACGAATCTAGGGTGGAAACGATGAGTCTGTTTGTGTTGCTGTATTTTATTTTATTGAAGTGAAAACTTATTTAGCGGCGTTGTGCTCTTTTTGGGGTGGGTAAAAAATGTTAAACTCGCGACAGGACACGTGACCTGATCGAAATTTTGTAAGACAGAGGGAAAGTTCTGAAGTGTTAAATTTTTAATGTAATATAAATAGTCATGTTTGTGTACGATAGCGGAATAAATGAATATTGTGTTTTCCCACATAAGTGATAGTACTTTTATACTGATAATTAAAGCAATTTGTGCGAAATTATTAACCATTCCAAAATGTCAAAAATGCACAATGTTAATGTTCAAGTTTTCACTTCTGCCGGCACTCCCGGAGTAGCCCGTTATTTTTTTTGTCAGCCTTAACTGTGGCACTTCAGGGCAAATGCGTTGATCAATTCCTCCTTTTTTCTCTTTGTAGGGCTTCCTCACACCAATTTACTAAGAAGCCATCCAAGGCGTCCCGTCATCTCCTCCTTAGTCTTTGACGACACGGTTTTTTGCAGTGGTTGAGCGATTGACTGCTTCGCTGCGTGTCGCGGGTTCGATGCCCACACGTAACAAATATTTGTACGGCCTACAGATAGTTGTTACGGGTCTGGCTGTTTGTGTATGTGAGTTTATATGTTTGTAAACGCACCCACAATACTGGAGAAATTTCTGGTGTGGGACAACGTTTAAAAAAAAAACAAAACATAAAAATGTCTGTCGTGACTTCGTCTAGACGTCTTAGACTTCAATATTTGCAATATATGGATCCACCCATTTGACGGTTTCTGGCGGACGTGGCCTGCCTAGCCTCTACTACCTACTACTACTAACTTTTACCAGTAACTTCGCTCTCATATCCTGCAGCTACCGTGCAGTTCTCAGTATTTTAAATAGCCTATGAAAACCAGCGTCAGACAGCATCACTCTGTCTGACACATCGCTGAAATGGACCTTTTTAGTACAGCCTTGAGACGCACACTTAGTTTTTTTTTACCATGCGTGTTTCATGTACCCGTGCTAAATAAATTTTATTCTTTCTTTCTTTCTTTTTTTCTTTCCTATGACGCTTAGGAAAAAAGCTATTTATCAATGGAAAATATATTTCTATTTTTTTTTTTTTATCATATTAGAGCTAACTTCAAACGAATAATGTAACGTCTTTATAACATTAATTCATGAATGTATGTTGTGTCTCTGTTTATTATATGTAATGAATTTTTCCAATTGTATTTTAACTTTTTTAGGTACAAAAAGGAATACATTTTTTTTATACCTTTAAACCTTACTTTGTACACAATTAAAAAATGGAGGAGCTCGTGGCTAAATAATAACAGCCGCACGGGTCGATCTTCAAGGTTAAGCAACGCTTGCCGAGGTCGGTCTGTGGATGGGTGACCATCTTAAATATCGAGGTCGAGAGAAGAGAGAGATCCTCCGTGCCTCAGAAAGCAAACTCAAACTAGAAAATCTGACACCAGTCTAGCCAAGAAGTACCGTGTTACCGAATCAATGGGTTGTTGAGGTCTGGTAGGCAGCCGCTCCACGTAAAATTCTGGTATTCAGCTGAATCTGGTTTGACTGGGAGCCGACCCCAATATAGTTGGGAAAAGGCTAGGCAGATGATAGGCTAGACTCCTCCAAGAATAAAACTAGTTTAATAAAACTCTCGCTCTCCTAATTGGCTCCAAATCCGGACCTGTAACCCGTCCAATTTAAATATTTCACAGCTCAAGATCGAACGATCCCGTTCCGCTATTGATAAGAAAAGAAATAAGAAAGATACTGATTTTCCAATCTAGGGGCAAAAGAAAATTTTGCCTTTGTGACAATATGTACGTGTATTTCAAAAATAAAACGTTACGTCAGAAAGACGACGAATATAATTATGTATCGATGAAATATTATTTACCAGCGGTTTCCCATCCCTTGCAACATATCCTGGGAATAAAATGTCCAGATTACAATTCCAGATTATAATCTATTTCTGTTGCAAATTTCATCCACATTCGTTCAGCCGTTCTGGTGTGATTGAGTGGCAAAGATCCATCCATCCGTCAATCCAAACTTTCTCATTTATAAATAGTAGTAAGACATTAGAAAGATTTTACGATATTTTATTTTCACAGATGATGTATTTCTGTTGCCGCTATAACAACAAATTCTAAAAAAACCGGCCAAGTGTGAGTCGGACTCGCGCACCTTGCACACAGAATAAAATAAATATTTAAGGGGGCTCAAATCCCTATGGGACCAATCGGAAAGTATATCCTTTCATATAATTTTTGACGTGCCAACGTCTAATAAAAAAAAGGATGACTCATTGTAACGTTACACTCATTGTAACGTTACGATCATTTCATCAATGTTTTGTCATGATGTTGTCACGTTAAACTATCGCCCGTAAACCGACTTTACAGACAACCCATTTTTTTTTATAAATGACGGAGTTATGAGGTAACAAACTGACAAAAAAAAGACAAAACTCAATTGTTTCAGATTTTTGTCTTTTTTTTGTAAGAACCTCGTCCTTTTTTGAAGTCGGTTAAAAATCACTGAGTCAATAGTGAAGCAATTTTTTCAGACAAACTTTATCCCTTCCAAACAACTTTAAATATCTAACTTTAAAAAACTACCGCAGTATTACAGGTATTCCCACATAAATCAGCGATTCTACGCCTTGTCTTCCTCTCCCCATAAACCTACAAAGTAAAGTGTTCAGGTAATACGTAAGATTCATAGCGTCATAAACGTTCTGTTTCTTCATTGCTACACTAAACCGTTCCAGTATTAGTTAGTTTAGTTTAGTGAGCCTGGAATGTGCGCACTAAACGGAGCTTCGGATGGATTTAAATTAATTGGTTCTAGGTTTATGTGTCTCCTGTTTCTGGGTTTGTCTTCATGTGAAATAGTAAAGTTGTTTTAAATAAGTGTGGTTTTTTTTTAAATACGCACTGAATGTGTTTCTACCAGTATACGATATGAGGAACACTAAATAATGTCACTAAATAATAACAGGCCTTTTTTTTTTACCCACCCGGGTCTGGTGGTGATCGGACAACGAGCCACCCAACGCTCGTCGTCCGCAGGCCCGCGCCTACGGTGGCGGGGATCGCCCTGCGACTCCCGACGCCCGGGGGCTCCTGTAGCGGTGGTTGGGGCGAAGGCTTTGCCTTTCCCTTGCCCGGCCCGCCTCCTCCTTCGCTAGCATTACTGCTTCGCAGAAGGAGGTGACCACTTCCCAAGCCTCCTCGCGCCGGACCATGGATTTACCCGGACGGACGCGAGAGGTCGCCGCCGCCAAATAATAACAGCCCTACGGTTCGATCTTCGAGGTTAAGCAACGCATGCCGAGGTCGGTTTATGGACGGGTAACCATCAATAATATATCAAGACCTGGACCTGGTTCTCCTACAGGCCCGTTGGTCTCAGCTGTCATTTGTAGATCTTTGGCAGTCGTTACGGATGGGCAGTAGCCAGAAAATCTGACACCAGGCTTGCCAATCGTGTTGCGGAATTTGTTCGAAAGAGTTACCATGGCCTTGGAACGCAAAGAGCATTAGGAGGAACACGGATGGGTTTTAGTCAGTACGAGTCTGAGTCATTTATGTATCTATCTATTGGGTATCGTTTCCGCACTTAGTTCTGATGTTGGACAAGACGACTGACGGACGTTTGACGTTGGTAAGTTTCCTGTCCAGGGATGGCATAGTCTCCTTGGACCGCCTGCAGCCTGGTGCCGAGGCCCACCAGCGTTCTGTTCGGGTCCAACAGCCATAGTACCAGATCCCCTCCTGGCCAGCTCACCGCCTAATTTCCTAGTGGTCCGCGCGGCTGTGAAGGAGTCATTTGATGATTTGAAAAAAAAGCCTTGCCTATCGTGTTTTCTAGATACTGGGTTTTGAGGGTCCGATCCGAACATAGTTAAAAGCTCGGCAGATTGAAGAGAGGCCAATCAAAAGTTATGACCGGTCTCGACTTGAAAGCGTCAAACCTAACTTTAATCCTAAAGTTTCACAGGGTTTAACTATAAAGTAAAGTAGAGCAAATCCTGAATTAATTTTTAATTCAGGAATTGGGGGGGGGAGGAAATCTGAACAGATTATAAGATTGAACACACATTGACTCATGACTCTCAATAATTACGAAGTTCAAAATTGGCTAGTCCTGGAAATCAATTCGAGTTAGGAAGTGTACTAAAATATTGAAGGACCATATTATTCCAGAAAAAAAGCTCTGTTGAAACATATGATTTTTTTTTTCGGGTTTTCTTGATGTTTTACGGATAAATCCGAGCTCTCCGGGCATAAAGTAATGTTTCGCAGAATTATCGAATATTTAAGACGAATAGACAAAACGTTTGTACTTTTTTGATAGAAAGAAAAAAATCTTTCTATCGAGAACTTATCCAAGAAACACCAAAACAGCTGACTCTAAATACAAAATCCACAAAAAAGTACTAGGCCCGCAGAAACATCAAGAGATCTTGAGCTCGATCGTACGCAACAAAATAAACCACCACGACAGAGTTTCATTGCTCCAATAAATTCTGTGAAAGCTAAATAGAGTCCATTATTTAACGTGGTCGTATAGCCAGCCTGGACACCTTTATATTGGTTTCAGATATAGCTAGGTTAGTCCTTAAACGTTTCATGGGTGACTTGGCGTGTAATCGGACTCGTATTTTCATTTTAGCACTGTTGAAAGCGGATTGGTGCACTTTTATGGGCTGACGATTTTTATCTGTTTTAGACACTTATGTTGGAATTTCAATTTCCCAAGTGCGAGTGTGGTGTCCTGGGCTCGATTCCCAGGTCGGGCAAAAAGTGTTTTTGGGATTTTTCCATCAGTAATTTCTTTGAACCCGCCTGTGAAAAATTTCCGTTGAGATGTCTTGACCGAAATCAGCCGGTCGGGTGAAGTGACCACGAAGTGAGCTGTCAATCCGTATTATCAAGATGGAATGACAACTCACTTCGAGTCACGTGACATCTAGCATATATAGATTGACAGCTCACCTCGTGATCACTTCACCCAAGCCTTCACTTCGACATTTTTACAGAATTGACCGGGTCAGTAGCGCTATTATCATTATTATTTAAGAAAGATAACAAGTAGTCTATGGTCATAGGTAATCAGTAAAAGAATTTGTAATCGAAGCAAAAAATCTTTACCTGTTTGTTATACATATGTATGTTATATTTAAAATGTATTATTTTAACTTTATCTACGTATAACTTTTACACACGATGTCTACATCTCTTTTATTCGACTCTCCTTTCGCTGGTATGCTGCAAGAGATTTCTATAGAAATTAGCATCACCTTTGCTTTGTACCTATTTTTCTGTTTCCTTCTTCGTATTTTTGTATTAAGTGTGTGTACATAAATTGTTAAATAATAAATCATCACACTATATAATCACACTATCACACTAATATTATAAAGGCGAAAGTTTGTGAGTGTGTGTGTTTGTTACTTTTTCACGCGCAAACGGCTAGACCGATTTAGATGAAATTTGGTATAGAGATTGTTTGAGTCCCGGGAAAGGACATAGGATAGTTTTTATCCCGGGAGTATGTTCCGTTAGGACAATTTTCGGCAACAATTAAATAATAAAAGTTTCGACTGTTTGTCCGACGAATTTTGTAAAGGTCTTATTGAAATATCCTTCTTACTGTCTACCCCCATAGGTGAATAGCATTTGTTTATTTCTACGTCAATTAAAGGAAGTATCCAACTACCGCACCGCGTAAATTCTTCCTCAAAAGCCCACCATTAAATGCCCACAGCTGGTCTTAAATCATTGTATATAAACTAGACTACGATAAGTCCCTGCGCGCGGAATTTATATCCCACGGTAAAAAATGTGATCCCATTGCGTCGGTTAAACTGAGATACATCGTGCGGGCCTTTTATATTGTCCTTCTTTTCTTATCTTCAAGGTTGTAAAACTTGGGGTGTGAGTATGTTTGTTGGGTGGCGGTTATTTTGTCGACTCATCTTTTGAAAGATTTTTGATTTATCTATATAATATTATAAATGCGAAAGTGTGTCTGTCTGTCTGTTATTTTACCTTCATACTTTGCTCATACCATCTTTTTCCATTAGGATAGGTAGAAAGAACTGAATGTTTTTTTTTTTTTAAGGATGGGAAATAATTAAATGACTTCTTTCGCTCTGGGTGGAGCGGAAGGGCGTGTCAGACTCTTACTGACTTAAACCCATCCGTGTTCCTTCTAAAGCCCTTTGCGTTCTAGGGCCGTGGTGACTCTTTCGAACAAATTGCGCAACCCATGGTCAAAATTGAGTTGTTACTTTAAATTTTAATTTGTTTCAATTTCATTTAGGTAATTAGTTTATAGTCTTCATTCTAACATTTTTTTATTTAAATTTTGATATATTGATTGCAATACATCAAAATTGCATTAAATTCTAATTTCAATATTTTTTTTAAATTTTAATTTAATTTAAATCTATTTAAATGAATATTAATTTTGAATCTTAATTTATACAATTGATATGTTATTTATTGCAACCAATAACATATGAATATGTGTACAAAACAAAATACACTCAGGCGTCGAAGTATTCCTCCGCATCGCTGTCATCCGGAAACGTGCCCAGAAGACTGGCAGCATTGCTACGTTGAATAACAATGCTCATTCTTTGATTACTCATTGAGTCCTTACTTAGATTTTTAAACATTTTCATGTTGCCAATAACTGTTAATCCGTATAAGTTATCGTCGTATATTAAGTATGTTGCATTTTTTTTGCCAGAAAACAATCACCACCGCACCAACAGTTTTTCGTATTTTTTTCACCCGCAAGCTACAAATTCCTCCTCAACTCGCCCGTACTTTTTTTTCTTATTGATAGGAAACTCAACAGCTTTTAATTTACAACGTTCATGATATGGTAACAATGTCATATGGGGTTCTGAAGCCTATTATAGAGTTTACAGCATGCATTTATAAAACTAGAAAGTAGAGAAAAATTTAACTTAAATATTGTAGCTAAAAAAATTGGTGGTTATAAAACTTTAACTAAAAGAAAAGGAAAATATAACAACTAATAAACAATATACGAATATTATTCACTTACTGGTAAGTATTTTTACAAGAAAATTACGAAAAGATACCTTGGATAATTAGAATAATAATAATAATATAGTTGGGTAAAAGGCCTGATATATTAATAATTGTTGCATTTTACCCATATTTATACTTATTATTTATTTGTATATTTCTTTTATATATGCTCCGTGAATGTATCCGTGGCACCACTGACAGGCCCTATCAGAATACCAGCGCTGCGTTATTTATTTTTTAGATATCGCAGCATAAGCTGAGATAGGGACCATTTTGGCCTCGCACAGATAACTATTTTATTATACTGTTTAGTTATTAATTTAATTTTACTGGTTTGTTTGTCTTGTGCGAGTCCCAAATAAACATTTTACTTTCTTTCTTTCTTTTTCTTTATACAGAAGGCAGTGCTCCTCGATACGGCTCGTATTGTGAGGAGGTTCCTTTCTCTGGAGCCCTAACCACCGGTAGCTTGGACCCTGCTCCCGTCACCGGCGGACTACTATTTTTTTATATTTTTAAACATTTTTAGTTACAACTGTTTTTATAAAAATAAATATTTAAAAATGTAAATTTATATGAAAATTAAATAATAATAATGTTTATTCACATAATTGACATATTGACAGCACGGTTGGCGTAGTGGTTGAGCGATTGACTGCTGCGCTGCGTGTCGCGGGTTCGATTCCCGCACGGAACAAATATTTGTACGGCCTACAGATAGTTGTTACGGGTCTGGCTGTTTGTGTATGTGAGTTTATATGTTTGTAAACGCACCCACAATACTGGAGAAATTTCTAGTGTGGGACAACGTTTAAACTCTAAACTAACTTCTTGTATGTTTGTAAACGCACCCACGATACAGGAGAAAATCCTAGTGTGTGTAGATTTTTATATTAAAAAAAAAAAAAACAAATATGTACATTTCTTTTTACAAGTAGAGTGCTTAATTGAATATATCCAGGCTACTGGAATACTTCCGTGCGTGTGTTCCAACTACAGCATTGTGTCCACCAATTTATTGGAAGGCGTGGATCAAAACAATATAAGACCGACTGTCCTTTGGTCCAATGAAGCGGCAAATTGGACTCCGTAACTTGGTGTTTGATTGTGTCTATCCATGAAAGCTGATGCTGCTGCTCTTTTGATCTTGAGGCTGGATTAATGGTCTGTTGGTCAAAACAGTTTTATTTTTCGAAGTGCGGTCTATTTTTGCCCGACTGCCCCAGAAGGAGGGTAATGGTTTATTGAGATCATTGTTTGTATGTCTATTTATTTGGCAAGCCCTGTAATCCAAACTACTGAATTATAACAAATGAGGAATCATTGTATTTGTGTGCTAAAGTGACATAAGTAGCAACAAAAATACCGGCCAAGTGCCTGTCGGACCACGCACAGTGTTGGGTTCCGTAGTAACCAGTCTCATAAACATACAAAATACATTACAAAGTTACAAATGCACTTGAATGTTTGTAACTTACCCAGTTCCAGTTTTTAAGTTGGCCGACTATTACTCGTTAACTTGTAAAGCCTATTTAGCTGCGATAGTTTTTCTCTGAAATTCATTATATATGCTGCTACCATGATTTTTTTCGTGTCTCTAAAAGCAACCGTTTAGCTGGCAGAGGGGGGGACACTTGACTCTAACAAAAATTAGCATTTTGAAGCTTAATAGTTCGCAAACGTATCCTTGAACGGAAAAATGGTTTTAGCAAATCCTCAATATTTAATTTTAAACGACCTGTCCAACGACAGCTCACACCGTGGGGTGGACGATAAAAAAAAATCACCGCTACTTTACATGGAGGGCGACCACCCTAAAAAAAAAAGGATTTCAAGATTTCTTTGCCAGCGTGATTAATATATATACCCATACCAAATTTCAACTTCCTAGCGCTAAGCGTCTCTGAGCCAAACCGCGGATGGACAAACAGACAGAAACACAGACATGGCGAAACTGTAAAGGATCCTTGTTGACTAAAAATAATCTTTGATCTATAAGTCATCAAAAGCCATCAGTATGAAAGTCTCTCCCTCTTTTTTTTTTTTTTTTTTTTTTTTTTTTTTTTTTTTTTTTTTTTTTTTTTTCTCTCCCTCTCTCCCTCTTACGATGTTAATCAGCATAGGTATCAGTTTACTTGGTAACCAAAGAAACCTGAAAATGAAAGTTCAAACTAAATGTCACAGAAATAATATCAAACGTTGAAACGTTATAAATAGATACCTATTACAAAAAGAGATTCTCTTCGAAAGTTACAAGAGTATAAACTATTTTTCCTAAAAATACCCATGCTAAAAATAAAAATCTTTCTACAAATTCTCAAATCAAATATTGTCTCCTTATAATCGTTTCTATCGCTATTTTTGAGGCCATGTGTCCTCAAGGGATCAATGCAACAGAATGTACAGATAACAGCACTGATGGGGACCACTCGCAGTTCAGCACGCTAGGGCTGGTGACTGCTTAACCGGACTATCCTGTGGTGGCCTTAAATGACTCTAAGGCCCCCAGCCAGGGCTTACAAACTAAATTACAACTACATGACCGCTCGCTAGGGCATCCCCTGTGGGATACGGACCTCGGCTAGCGGCGTCATTTGGGAGGAACAGCAAGGGACAGGTTGGGTCATAACATTATTTGGGGAATTTAAAACTACTGGCTCAGCGACACGGGCTGGCTCGGTAATCAAGGGTCGGGAAGGATCTTTACGGGGGCGTCGCGACGGGCCCCGACGGCGGGGCCTGAATACGGAACGCGGTCTGTTTTTGTGTTTTCTAAGAGTGCTGGTTTCCCTACGGCTCTCTTGGATCTGGGTGATGGACAGATAACAGCAGGCTAACTCCATATAACGAATGAAAACAGACGCACGCACACATAGATGCGGACTCACGGCAATCTCAAATAGCGATCGCGAGTGCGCTTGCACTCGCTGTACGTGACGTGTGTCAATGTGTGCGTGCGTTCTCGCTCGTTGTATGAAGCCGACCTACCTGTCTATTCTGTGGCAAAGCTTTGTTTGTTCGAATTCTGAGAATTCCTTTAGATATTTTCTCGCAACGCTCGCATTGTGTGAAGACCATAAAAGGCCCTTTGATCGAGATCCTTATCGACAAATATGTTAAACGACCAATAGGCGTTCAGATGACGATATATTAAATTATGTCTATTTGATATATTAAATTATACTATTTGACAAACTCAGTAAAACGTGTTTTATTGAGTTTGTCAAATAAGATTAAGTTTTCAATTTGTGGCTTAAATTTTGCGATTTGATTTCATTGAATGGAAATGTTTGCTTAATGGATTTTTCACTTTAGCTTAAGTGTCAATTAAATGTCAAATTTTTGTTACAGTAAATCGATGTACAGTTTACTTACTATATATATATAGTATATATAATGTATATAATGTATATAATGTACCGTTTAACTATGAACTACTAACTGAGATTTACTTCTTAACCTCTCCCAAGTTGCTAAAAAAATCCTGATTCCCTTTTTCCATAGACACTATTTCCGTCAGGAGTTTGGTCCTTAGAGGTAGCTCGTGACTAAATAATAATTCCGCACTGGATGGTGATTGGGGTGATTTTTAAGCCCAAGAAAGGCTTGCCGAAGTCAGCGCTCGAATGGATGACCTTTGACCGTCTTCCTTAACATACCGAGATCGCTAAAAAAGCACGTAAACGACTGTTCTGTGTAGATCTTAGACAGAATAGAAGAAAAAACGTATTGCGTCAAACCGTAGTAACATAGTATAAGGGCAGGAAGATAGAAATGATCTATACATCTTTTTGCATTCAAATCATTTCAATACCAATATTGCACATACAACTATAATATAATCACACTGGCACCGAATCGAGATGCAACCGCAACGGATCACTGAACTAGACCAATCTAGATTTCGATATCGCGATATCATTACGCACGTTTTAGCCAAAGTTATGACGGATATTTAGGTTATTTGAAGGGAAGGGAGACAGCGAGACTCCTCCGTGCCTCTGAAAGCATGTTATCCTTTGGTCCCGGCTGTCAGTTGTAGATCTTTAGCAGTCGTTACGAATAGTAAGTATCCAAAAAATTTGACTCTAGTCTTGCCAAGGAGTACCGTGTTACCCAGTTAATGAATTGTGGAGGTCTAGTAGGCAGCAGCTCCACGTAAAATACTGGTATTCAGCTGAATCCAGTTTGACCGGAAGCTGACCCTAATATAGTTGGGAAAAAGGCTAGGCAGATCATGATCAATAGGGAGACACCAGTTGCAATATTATGGTTTTCAGTACACCCAAACTCACAAAACGTTTTAGTAGGGAATAGGTACTTTCATTTTGCGTACAGCTAAGGAGTGGAATTGCCTGCCGTGGTTTGTGTTCCAGATAGCCACAACCTGGAGGTCCTTAAGTCTAAAGTGAATACGTTACTTCTAGGCAAGCGAGCTATCAATTCTAGCTGGAAATGATGAGTAATCCCATTACGTACATTTTACAAGAACCACTTAGTATTAAAATCAATCGTTGGTCTTAAATATGCGGAATAGAGAGTAATGTCCCGCACACCTCCACTGAAAAGGGAGGATCCTCCGACCAGACGGTTGTTGTGTCTGGTGGACAACTGCCTGATAGTTGATTTTTGGACTATTGTATATGTTCAAATCGCACGGAGAACTTTGCTTGCGCGATGCAAGATTTCGTTGGTAGTCCATCGCTGACAGGATACATGGCGTTGCGGTTTCTTAGTTTTTCATGTGGTTGATTGATTTGATGCCGCTACAGTCTTATGTTAATGCATGGTTTTACCAAAGAGTTTCCTGTTACCCAATTACTGGTTGTGAAGGTCGGATAGGCAATCGCTCCAAGTAAAACTTTGGTATTTACCTGTTCGTTTGGAAGTCGGTCGTCCTGGTAAGGGGACGTTGCGATCGGTCACAAGGGCACGTATGTACGGGCCTGTCAACGGGTCGCGAATACATATACCGTGACTTAATCGGGCGAGCGCCTGCTAAAAAAGAATGTATAATAGCTTGATGTGTGAAGCCGTTTCACTGCCCGTTGATCTCGTGGTTGCATTTGCGACTGCCGAGTAAAGTTCTGGGTTCAATTTCCAGTTTAAACAAAATGCATCCCACCGGCCCCCTTTTACCATCGGACATCTAGACGCACTGCAAGTTACCCTCCCTACCTTGTTGCTATTCCACCAATTCGCACTAAACGTTTCCAAACGTCTTTTATAATGCGCACAGCAAAGGAGTGGAACTCTCTGCCTGCGTCTGTGTTTCCGAACGCATACAACCCTAATCTCTTCAAAATTAGAGTGAACAGGCTTCTTCTGGGTAAGCTATAAGAGCGTCATCTATAAGAGCAATCCCGCCTCAAATAAAAAAAAATATGTAATTGAGTTCTTCCACTAATAATTTCTCAGTAGCAAACAAAAAAAATGGTGTTTTGAAGTTGGTGGTTTGTCCCCGTACCTCGGAAAGCACGTGAAGCCATGTACTGTATCTGATCTCTCACCTGCCGCGTCAGCTTGCCGTCCCATCGGACTATCCTCTCATAGACCATAATGATCGTCGTAGTGTGTAATATAACCTAAACATTTATTGCGGGTTACCTAGCTGCCGCTCGCATGGCATACGTATTTAACGTATGCCATGCGAGCGGCAGCTAGGTAGAACTAAATTAAACCGGAGGCAATAGAATTCAAAATATCTTATATATCAAAGTACCAAGAATATTCCCGGAAATATATTAAACAGCTTTCCAATCTCCAACCTCAAAGCCTACAACTCCGAATCTTCAGTTAACTCTTTAATTACAGTTTAACAATACATTTCAGAGAGATCGGATGAAACCAACACAGCTTCATTGAGCTGGAGCAATCTAGATTGAGATAACATTTTCATATTATTGTACGCGTTTTGGGTAAAGCCGGGGTTGCACTGCGGATGAATTTAGATTTGGATTTAGTCGAAAATAGTACCTACATTTTGTTGCAAGTGGGCAAAGTTTGTCATTGCAGCCGAGGTGGAATAGACGATGCTGTTATGGAGACTACAGTGACATAAACTTTGGTTCAAATGACGTTTTTCAAGACACTTACACAAAAAATAATATGACTTCGTACTCGCATATCTCATTTTTCCCGTTCCCGTTGGATTTTCGGGACGAATTATACACTTACACCTTCCTTATGAATAACCCTATCCATTGGAGAAAACCGCATGAAAATCCGTTTAGTAGTTTTAAAGTTGATCGCGAACAGACAGACAGACGCGGCGCAGGACCTTGTTTTATAATATGTAGTGATAGTATAATCATGTTAATTAGTAAATTGTGAAAAAGGGCTTTCCAATTTTTTTAAATGTATGCCGATTGTCTTCCAAAAACCTTTTTTATTATTATTGACAGACTTGCTTTTTTATATTTGAGATGAGTTTGTTTTTAATAATATAATTAATTTATTTGCAAAAAACACGGTTTATAAAGTTATTAAAATAAGTATATGGTCCAACATGTTTTGCTTAGAATTAAAGCATGCAAACTTATAGGAACCTAAACGAAAGTTATATTAAGCAACAAACAAAACAGAAATGAAAACTATATAGTCTATGTTCCAAATATTGCTTAATACTATAAAAATTATTATTATTTTGACTCTAGTCTAGGTCATAGATGACAGAGACAAAGTCGACGATGGACCGAGCTTACCCAGAAGAACCCTGTTCACTCTAATTTTGATATTAATTTCAACTTGCGCAAAGTGATGATGTGCTCGTCAATGAAGTTCGCTTGCCTAGAAGTAACCTATTTACTCCTGACTTGTGGTTGTAGCTAGCAGAAAACATAGACTCCCGCAGGGAATATAGGAATGAATAAAATTAATAGTGCTGATTCCACATAGTAAAATTGACTATGATTAGTTCTACCGCTACATTATGCACCAGTCTTAACTTATCTGAATCCCAATCCGATTGTAAACCACAGTGTTAGCTATATTATTTATTCAGATTCCTACATTCACACTGAATTATATTTCTTGCAACTGATTAACATCAATGTTTATGGGAAAAACACAAATATTCCAGAACCTGTTTGTTTTAATTATGATACAATGTACTGGATGAAAATGAAGCCTACTCACTTGTTTTTTTTTAATTGTAGGCTTAGTATTTTCGATGACAAGGGAGGAAATTATCAATTTTCATCAATCTTTTAAATAACTTAAACCAATTTATTTTAAAATTTTGCAAAAAATAGATGAGTCCCGCGGAGATTCAGAATTCAGGTAAAACAACTGAAACCATATCAGCCTACTATGTCGTGCCAAATTATGATTTCGATGTGAAAAGGGGAAAGTGCTAGGTGGAGGTTATGGCAAACCCCCCCTTTGGGGGAGGCCTATGTCCAGCAGATTTCAGATTATATTGTTTGGGCCCACGAGGTGGTTTATTTCTTCGATGAATGCGTTGTTTAAGTCATCGAGGCTACTGGTGTATGGACATTTGGGACACTCAAGCAAGTGGGACATAGTCTGAACCGCATCACACTCACACTGTGTTTTTGATGATCAATAAATCACCTTTTCGCCAAATTATATTTGCAGCGGCATGCAGTAATGTTGCACGAACATGCTGGATGTGTCCAGTTGTCCATAAATAATACTCCTCACTGGGTCACTCATGACCTGAATGATGACCTGACATAGAAAAGGAACGCAGGGCGATGGCTGTCCGAGGTAGTATACTGATCCGCAGATTTGCACGTTGTCCGACGCATGTCAAAATAACTCTTTTCGGAGCATTCTGTCTGTCTTTTTACACGTGCAGTCTGTGGGTCAGGTTTACGCTGAGGGCATACAACGCCTTGCGTGTCCAGTATAACAATGTATTCATGGTGCTGTTGAGTCTACCACGCTTTTGTGGCGGAGGTTTGATGGTTTTTATGCAATTATAGAGGTATGTTGCACAGAGAGTAAAGTCCCGCATACCTCCACTGAAAACGGGAGGATCCTCCTGCCAGACGGTTATTGTGTCTGGTGGGCAACTGCCCGATAGTTGATATTCAGACTGTTGTATATGTTCAAATCGCACGGAGAACTTTGCTTGCGCGATGCAGGATTCCTTGTTAGTTCTTCGTAGATTGCGCTGCGGTTCTTTTTGTTGCCGTGCAAATTTCGCTTCTTAGTTTTTCTTGTGGTGGCATTGATACCGCTACACCGTTATACGGAAACCATGCGCTTCTGTTCTCGGTAGAATATGTGCTAGCTCCCACAGCACCCTGAGTGTATTGTATGATAGGTTGGACAGCCCCATGCTGGCTCACTGGATACGGCTGCAAACGTATGTAGGTCTCAGTCGTTTAAATTTTGTATATAGAGTGTGGTTTTTTTTTTACTAACATTAGGTTAAGACTTTTACTAACAATGTAAAATATGAATCTTGTACGTTGGTCTGAAATAAAATATTTACTATTATTATTTTAAATCAAACCCCATTAGCTTTGCCTAACATCCAAAACCAAATTATCATTAATCATAAGTACCAAACTGATTAATAATAGAGGTTCATTAAATACATAACTAAAATTGAAATAATTATATTGTAGAATATAATTATATTGTAGAATATAATTATTAAAATAATAATTAATCACATACCCAAATTATTAGAAAACTACACTGACGGATTAATTTAGATAATTTTCAACAATTTTGTTTAATTAATAACCTGAATATAGGAAAGAGGTTTTATTTTGTGTATTATTATTATTTATTATATACTTTTTAATATTGTACACCTTATAACAAACACAGTAAAAACGTTTACAAAAACAATTGTACAGTGGGCGGACTTATCGCCCAGGGCCATCTCTTACAGACAACCTTTGGATGGACTAAACGAAAGAAGTTAAGTAAACAGTATAAACAATATCAATTAGACATGATAATATAAAATACACACAATACTAAATAATACACTAATAAATATCAAATATATAATTGGGAAAGGAGTAGAAATTGGGTGTATGTTAGTTAAGATAATCTCTAGAAGTACTGATACGATTACAAAAGATCTTTCACTGGGATGTTTGCTACATGTCAATCGTAATGGGCAACAGTAATCCCCAGGTCCTATTTAAAGTAATATAATAATATAATAATAATATTGTCATTGTGCCGATTGTCGTTACGGCCAATGGCCTGATGGCCAAAAGCTTCGACGACCATCTGTCGAAGTTGGCGTTACGCAGTTGGGTAAAGGGCCTGATACAGAAGGCAGTACTCCTCGATACGGCTCGTATTGTGAGGAGGTTCCTTTCTCTGGAACCCTAACCACCGGTAGCTTGGACTCTGCTCCCGACACCGGCGGACTACTACTTTTTATATTTTTAAATGTTTTTTTTTTTAATTTTTTAATGTTTTTTTAAAGAAATATTTAAAAATGTAAATTAGTATGTAAGGAAAATAAATAAAGAGAATAATAATAATAATAATATATCCTGGGACAACTCACACACGGTCATCCGATCCCAAACTAGGCAGAGCCTGTACTATGGCAACCAGACAACTGATAAACATACTTATATATTTCTAAATACATACATATTATAGACAAATTACACCCAGACACAGAACAAATGATCATGCTCATCACACAAAGATTTGTCCTGGGTGGGAATCGAACCCACGACCTCCGGTTTAGCAGTCAGGGTCACTAACCACTCGACCAACAGGCCAGTCAAGTGTGGTTATTCTACGGGTTATGTCGGTAACCTTGATTTTCCTACGGATATCTTCCTTTTATACTTGATCTCGAAAGGAAACGACACGATTGGCTGCTGCACTGCGTGTCGCGGGTTCGATTCTCGCAAGGAACAAATATTTATATGGCCTATAGATAGTTGTTCCGGGTCTGGCTGTTTTTGTATGTGAGATTGCATGCTTGTAAACGCACGGAGAAATTCCTAGTGTGGGGCAAGAGTTTTAAAAAAAAATTGTTTGTCTGTAAAGTCGGTTTACGGACAATAGTTTAACGTGACAACGTCATAACAAAACATTGATGAAATGATCGTAACGTTTCAATGAGCGTAACGTTACAATGAGCCATCCTTTTTCGTGCGTGCAGCCGGCGTTCATCGATTTATTAGACGTTGTCACGTTAACAAACTCTTCCTAAAAGCCTTCTGATGCGGCCCATTTATTGGTAAAATTTTAATTTAGTTTTCACAAGTCATAATGTACGGTTGGATAGACAACTAATAATTGATGCAAATGCACACTGATATTAGTTTAGGTTCCCTGTTAGTTTTCATAGGCGAATAATTAATTTGTTTCTAATGAGTTGGCAGTAACAACGTGATTTATTGCGCAGTTCCGCACAATTTTGGTATAAATTCTGATTTCAGCCGATTAAACTGAAAATATTGTTATGCAACGTTACGTAACTTCACACTGCTGCTCATTAAATACACCCAAAAGGCCTACAGTGCTCTGAGGATCCAGTATAATACCGCATTTAGAGAGCTGTTGCGTCTGCCTCGGTTCTGTAGCGCATCATCCATGTTCGCTGAGGCACGATTGCTTCAATGCTGTACGGCGTAAGAAAGCGGCCTCGCTGTTAAACAGACTCCGTGGCAGCCCCAACAGTATTACAGCTACGCGCGATAGCCGGGAGACATGACAGCCCGTTGGTGAGGTCACTTGTCAACTGTACATTGTCGGTGTTATTAGTTAAGTACTAACATAGGTTAAGACTATTGACTGGCCTGTTGGTCGAGTGGTTAGTGACCCTGACTGCTAAACCGGAGGTCGTGGGTTCGATTCCCACCCAGGACAAATGTTTGTGTGATGAGCATGATCATTTGTTCTGTGTCTGGGTGTAATTTGTCTAGAATATGTATGTATTTAGAAATATATAAGTATGTTTATCAGTTGTCTGGTTGCCATAGCACAGGCTCTGCCTAGTTTGGGATCGGATAACCGTGTGTACACAACCGTGTGTACACAACAATGGATCTTTGTTGTCTGTAAATAAATGATTATTATTAAATAATACTCCCAAGGATCTGAAGTGCTAACTGTACTTTAGTTTTCCAATCTTTTCTCTTTCAACCTGTGCGCTAGACGCTGTGATATTTTTTGGAACTCCCACTTCAAGCCAACAACTGCCTCTGCTGCATGATGTTGTGTCCTTGAACCCGAACTTTGAATTGCTGCCTGCTCCATGGTAAAGAAGTTCGTCAAAGTACTATGATCCAGGATACTGTATATCCAGATACGAGAATATCAAGATACTAGGGTTCCAAGACTAGGAAATAAGGAACTCCTCCATAATTTGTGCGTTGCTGTTCACACTGGCATTATCAAGTCGGGTAAGCCGTAACGTTTTTTTTTTTTTTTTTAAGGATGGGAAATCATCAAATGACTTCTTCCGCTCTGGGTGGAGCGGAAAGGCGTGTCAGACTCTTACTGACAAAAACTCGTCCGTGTTCCTTCTAAAGCCCTTTGCGTTCCAGGGCCGCGGTGACTCTTTCGAACAAATTCCGCAACCCTGACAGGAGCCGTAACGTTACAACGCACGGTAGTGTATCAGCCAAGTTCTCAAAGCAAAATGGCGCCTGCGTTTCATTATTATAACCCACGGGCCAACGTCACGAACCATTTCGACCCGCTTTCGACATGTTTTAGATATATTTGACTCAATTGTGCGACTTGGTAAGTTGATACATATTTGACTAAATCGTGCTTAAACTCAATGATTAAAGTTGGGGTGAAAAAAACTGGCGAGTCATGCAAAGGCAAAGACAAGGAAAATAATAATTATTATTTGAAAAATAACGTTGAACAATGTGTAATTGTGCATGACACGAAATTATTCCTTGCCCAGCAGTTAAATCACTTTTTGGCAGTTGCCTTAGAACGTAACTGTTCCGAAGTACAGACGCCAGCACATCAAGCTACCCGAAACTGTCAAATTCTCAATCAATTTTGAACCTAATACTGCAGCGATATGGTTGAAAATCAATTAAAGAAATTTGACAGATTGTTTAGCTTGATGTGTTAGCGTCTGTAGATAAAAGTTAACTTTTAAATGATAAATCGCTCTGAAAATACCTTTTTGAATCGCATAACTATGGATCTATTTTTTAATTTTATATTATTAACGTTAATTGTTGATTTGTTTATTGTGTTTTTCTTTGTATTTTTGTTTTGTACTTATATTATATTCGACCTAATTTGTATACCAGCCACAGCCAAACAAGTTGAGCCAATTAAATACCAACCTTAAAACAAATACCATGTATATATTATGTACACAGTATGTTTTTGCAAATAAATGAATCTGAATCTGAAATTCTCAGTTAATTAAATGGAAATATGTAAACTACTTGATTCAAACATGTACTGAATTTTATTTTTTTCATTCAAACAAACATTTCTTGGGCTGTTCCTTTCGTTCTAATATCCTCAATAAGCGAACGTTCAATAGTACCAATGGTTCGCTAGGAATTTAATTCAGTGTGAATTTTGTAAGGGTGTGGTAAGTCTAGTTTATAGGTAATTTAGCATTGTGGCTAATAGCTGAGAAGCTATTTGTATAAATAGCTAAATTCGCCAAACCAACTCCCACTAAATCGTATGATTTAGTTGGTTTGGCGAATTTTGATTCGGTGTGGGGTTTGGTCATTGGTCATTGGTGAATGGAGTGAAACTATGATTGTGTATGCCTTTGAATTTTAAATGCAGCAGTCCCCAAGCGTTAGCATGTTTTTGCGAAATTTATTCGAAAGAGCCACCAAGGCCTTGGAACGCAAAGGGCATTTGGAGGACCACGGATCAGCTTTTGTCAATAAGAGTCTGACAGTCATTCGATGACTACCCATCCTAAAAAAGGCGTTTGTATGATACATAAAAAAAAAACAAAATTTCGAAAAGAGACTACCATATAGATAGAGTCAAAGTCAAAGTGTTTATTTCAAGTAAACCCTTTAAGGTAAAGGCACTTTTGAATTGTCAAGGCCGGTCAGAATTTGTTCGAAAGAGTCACCGTGGCCCCAAATTCCGCAACACACTAATATTATAAAGAGGAAAAATTTGTAGTTTTGGGTGTGTGTATGTTTGTAATGAGTAAACTCAAAAACTTCTGGACCGATTTGAAAAATTCTTTCAGCAATAGTTAGCTACATTATCAGCGAGTAACATAGGTTATATTTTATCCCCGTACTCTCACGGGAACGAGAACTACGCGGATAAAACCGCGTGACGTCCGCTAGTCTATTATATGACAGAGAAGACGAAACTCTACAAAGTAGTTAGGATACGGAACCAATGGAAACCTATTACTAAGCCTCCGCTGTCCGCCCGTTCGTCCGTCCGCTCATCCATCTATCTGTCTGTCCGTCTGTATCACATGAACCATAATAGGTAGACAGTTGAAATTATCACCGAGTGTATTTCTATAAATCATCATTAGGGAAATAATTTTTATTGGGCCCAGTGTTTGGCTAAGTACGACTATAGGTGTTTATTTCATTCATATTACAATTACATACAATAATATATGAAAAAAGAAATCTATAATTTTTACAGCAACGTTCTTGTAGGGCATCATAACCAAAATAAGTAGAATGATCATATTTAAAGCTAGAAGTTGGGTCAATAATCCCTTAAAATAAAAATTCTAACTTTACACTTCCTTACAATCAAGAGTTCCCACCCAAAATTCATAACTACCGTCCTTCCTCATAAAATAATTTCATTCAAAGGTAAACACGGCTTCCGCAAACACGAACTACCTCCTGTTTAGCATTCAACCGTCGAAATTGAATATAAATTTGCGAATTTGATTACAAACTTGTCAACGCCGCGCGCCGGTAGGAAATTAAGTAAAAAATAAATTGTCCGCGGGAACTTTGTGCTCGTGGTGTGGTTCCGTATGAAAACATGTTTGTTTTATCGAAACAGATAGCAGTATACAGTACATTAAAAAAAAAGATAGCAGTATTTGTTCCAATTTTAATACAAAATATTATGTACTCTTATGATGACAGCTCCCAATTTGGTGTACCTCCAGATTTGGCTGCATTCACTACAAAATGAATTAATAGGTAGAGCATTTGGTGGTACTAAGAAGTGCCTATGCCGCCATCATTATTAAGTTGTGAGAAAGAGTTAGAGCTATATTCTGTATAACTCCGTCTCTTTCTCACACCGAAATCTTGATGGTTTTAAGAACTCAAAATGGGGACTTACCTGATCACTCTTGACTTGAAGACCCCCAGGTTGTACTCATCATCACCATTATCAACATATTAGCCGAAAGACGTCCACTGCTGGACATAGGCCTTCCCCAAAGAGCCCCCTTATGTCCACCAGCAGTGGATTTATTGGAGGAGTTTGGCATAATCGCCACACTTGGCAGGCGGGTTGGCGATTGCAGAGTAGCTGTTACAATGCACAGAAAATGCTGCTGCCCATTCTCTGGTGAGTCCCTTAGTCGCCTCCTACGACACCCACGGGAAGTGATGGGATGGTGCTATATTCTTTTACGTCCGACACCATACAGAACAGACACCATACAGAACTTCATCTTGGCAACAACAGTCAATGCCAAAAACTTCAAATGTAGGGAAATTTTAGATATTTTGAACACCGAGCCCATTCAACTAATTTGTTAGATGGCGTTCGCTCATTGTTAAAAAAAAATAGTAGAATAAAATTGATACTCTGATTGCGATTGAAATCCTGCATTGAATGTAAAGCTGAATTTTGGCTTGTAGGTTCCTTGGGGACCTGCCAGGGTTGCGGAATCTGTTCGAAAAAGTCACCGCGGTTCTGGAACGCAAAGGGCTCTAGGAGGAACACGGATGGGATAGTCAGTAAGAGTCTGACACGCCCTTCCGCTCCAGCCAGAGCAGAAGAAGTCATTTGATGATTTCCCATCCTTAAAAAAAAGGTTCCTTGGTAGGGGAGCACTAAGAGAGGATTTCCTGAAATTCCTACGGGAACAAAAGCTAGTTATAATACAAAGTAAGATTATTTCAACAGAAACAAAATAAGTGTAAGTAGGTAAACTGTAAGTACCGTGTCTACCAATAAGACTAGAAATTCTTGCAGGTTAGGTACAACTCATTTTTGGTCCCCGAAAATTATTTATTTCGAAAAATTTACTTTGCCTGAGCGTTTGTACACAATGTAATATGCAGCTCAGTTTCAAAAACGTTCTTACGGAACCCTAAAAAAAGGCAACTTGTTTTCACGCGTCACAAGCTAATTTGCAAGCAAACACAAAAGTTAGCCGTAAATATAGCCTGGTTCCTCGAAATAATAAAATATCTTGATGTAATTAATCAATTTTCAGCCTGTTTTTCCTTCGAATTTTCATGGTTTTATTATTGACAGGTTTATTTACGAGTGATTGGATTTATTGAGTGTTATTGACGGTTTTGGGAACGCCATGCCGTGACGTCAGCTTGCTTTCGACGAAAATACGACGCGTTGACGTAGCGCTTGTGCTGCGTACCGTACGGTAACCGTATCCGCGGTTTATTTACGATCGACGAACGTCAAACTGGGTTATCCCATCTGGAGTTGGTTAACCGATTCGTTGCGGATAGCACGACAGTCGTTTCATCAATTTGATTAACGTGTGGCGTATGACACGAGAGAGCCTAACGCCATAGAAGATGATGGCACGCCATTTGTTCACCACCACAGCAAGAAGTTTTCGAAACTGGGTGCCGCAATGAATCGCTAGAATGAAACGTTGAAATCTCTTACAAGCTGTCTTGTATTTGTCACCGGCAAATGGCAAACGCCGTAAGATTGTAAAATATCGCGTGAAATTGTAAACTATTTTTTTAAATAGGACACTATTGGAAACTATTGAATTTGAATGATATTTATTGTATACAAAACGATTTTTTCATAATGATTGAGAACTTATAATCTAATCAAGATTTTTTACAATCTTACGGAGCCTGCAATTTTCCGGTGACATATGCAAGAAACAAAATAATATTGGTGTGTAGGGTATGCCCGTATGATGGTGTAATATTAATGCAATGTTTCGGAACCTAAGTGGATTGCCACTTAGGACTGCCCCAATGGGCAGCTCATTGCTCGCAGACCAGATAGTCAGTGAAATCGAAATGATAAATGAGATTCATTTCGTAAGTATGTTAAACATAACACTTTTACACGTCAATATTTTTTGGTCATTTTTAAACTAGAAGAGACCAGTGTTTCCTAGCTGACTACCCTGAGAAGAAACACCGAAACAAACTCAGAGGTCAAAGTCTCTTTTAAAGTCCATTCAATCGTACTGGTCAAATCATATGAGAACCATGTAGGTTAATGTCTGAAGTGGTCTTTTGACTCAAATCTGTGTGGTACTTACACAGATTTGAGTGGATCTGTCCAGACAGTGCAAGCATTTGTCAGTTATCGTGTGGCTCAAAGTTAGAACTTTAAGTTGCTCAACAATTTGACGAACAATACCAAAGTAAGGACATTTGGGTAGGCCGCACAAAGAACTCAAACTGCCAGACTAAAATAAAATGAACCCCTATTGCGATCTACATGGCTTACTATACGTTATATGAGGACCATGCAATTCAGTGTCTGAAATGGTCTTTTGAGGAAAGAACCACACAGATTTGAAGTGGCGACCGTGTACTGGAAGACGCAAAGTTGGAAGTGCTGCCACAAGGAGGACCGAAGAACTGTTAAAGGCCGCGGGAATCAGCTGCATGCGAGATCAAAAGGAGCGTTCGATGTGGCGACGCTTGGGGATGGCCTATGTCCAGCAGTGGAACACTTTCTATTGAAATGATGATGATGATGATGATGAATGTCACGAGAACCCTAAAAAAATATTGGGTGAGATACAAAGAGAATAATGATGACCTATTTAGTTACATGCAAACGCTCTACATTTACTATGAAAGCATCTTACAGGATGCGAAACCGACCCACATCAAGATCACATTTCCGTATCCTTAGACTCCCTAGAGCGCAGTTCTATCAATCAAAATATTTAATAAGGTAGGCTCTGACGTCACACGACACAAATATTACGTGACAAGAGCTGAAAGTGATAAATTATGAATGATATCGTGTTCTTTATTTAGAAAGTGTACGCGGAATTTAGTCGTGGTATCCAAGGTTGGAGATAATTAGCTGTCTAGCCCTTTCGCTTGAAGATGGCTATTTGTCAGTGAAATTGATTAGGTACTGAACGTTTCAGAATGAAGGTTACCTAATCCTTTTGATCATTGTAGATCATTCAAACTAATGAGAACATTAATAGCGAAATATATTTTTTATGAAATCTCCAGCCGGACGATTCTGTAAATACGTCGAAGTGACGGCTTGGGTTACTTCACCCAAGCCTTCACTCGTGATCACTTGATCACGAGGTGAGCTGTCAATCCATAAAATCATGATGTCACGTGATCACGAAGTGAGCTGTCATTCCACCTTTAAAATATAATCCGTATTTTAAAGGTGGAATGACAGCTCACCTCGTGATCACTTCGCCGGAGCCTTCACTCACTCCTCCTCGTGATCACTCGATCACGAGGTGAGCTGTCAATCCATATAATCATGACGTCACGTAATCACGAAGTGAGCTGTCATTCCATCTTTAAAATTGGGATCACCCTTCAGCTGCAGCCCTTCAGCTTCACCCTTCAGCTAACCCAAACCTTCACTTCGACATGTTAACAGAATCGACCGGCTGTAAACATGTCGAAGTGAAGGCTTGGGTGAAGTGATCCCGAGGTGAGCTGTCAATCCATATAATCAAGATGAAGTGACAGCTCACCTCGTGATCACTTCACCCAAGCCTTCACTTGGACATGTTTACAGAATCGACTGGCTGGAATGGGAAGGATTCAGTGAAAACTGTTTCGCTAATGGCGAGTTAAGCTACACTATCGTTAAGTGCCAATCAATTACTCTGCCTGTCTTTTCCCTACGATGTTGGGATCGGCTTCCAGTCTGACCGGAAGCAGCTGAGTACCAGTATTTTATGTGGAGCAACTGCCTACCTGACTTTCACAACCCAGTATATTGTAACACTAGCAGACGACTCACGCTAGTGCAACTTAATATTATTTTATAAATAAAACAAGGTTTGAGATAACTTCATAATATATTTGGCATCTGTCTTAAACGAGTGCTGGTACAGGAGTCACATATCAAAACAAAACATAATTTCATATTCCTAATTCAAATTCTCTTCTACTTTTACCAGACGCTTCCAAAGATCTACCTTGTCTGCCAGAAACCTACAGCCAAGGAGGTCCTCCTGACAATATGCTCGGCAGTCGTGCTTGCGACCGCTAGACCAACGCCCTGGGAGCTATTCCCAGGTCGGGCGAAAAGTGTCAATTGGCTTTTCCAATAGAAATTTCTCAGTGACAGCCCGGAGTTTGGATGTTGTTGGTGTGGCACCCCCGTGCCTCAGAAAGCACGTTAAGCCGTTGGTCCTGCTCCAGATCTCTTGGAAGAGGGAGTGCACCTGTGTACACACACTTGTGCACTTTAAAATGTCCCGCGTCAATGTCAGTCTCAGTTGAGATTGGCCGCCATGATCGAAATCGGTCAAGAGAATTATATAATATACCTAATATAACACGATGCCCCGTGGCAAGACTGGCGTAAGATTTCTTCCTAACACTCGTTACGACTGTCACTGATTTATCCTGGAAAAAATCACCCTTTACTGTTCCTGGTTCCTGTGTGACAGGTAGGTTACAGGAAAGGGGTCACGGATGAAAGCTATTTTAAGTTGTTACGACAAACTTTCCAAAACCAAAATCGAAGATAATATGAGGAATCCGATAGTCTTACCCTAACGGGGCCCACATGGTTGATTTAATTATAGCCCAATCTCTCTTACATAGACGAATGGGGACCAATAGGATCCACATTATTGATTCCTTATTATTATGTTTTTGAAATCTACTTGTGCGGAAACATTTTACAATATAGCCTAATTAAATTAGTATAAGAATCTAAATCCTAATGGCAAAAAAACGGCCTATTAAAATTATATTCCCGCATACAGAAATAGAATACCCACTCACAAACACTGACCAATCCATACAATAATACTTCTAAACATTTGATCCTCTCAAATCGAGCGCTCTCGACTGTCAGCCTACTTCATCTTAAGTGCCCTTCATCTGTCCAGCATCGTGGAGAGGGTACAAGTATCTCTTGTAAGCAAATAAAGGACAAACAGAACAATATGTGGTTCCTTAGGAATCTGCGGTTTATTATCATAGTGTGGCGGTTGTGTTTTATTGCCAAGCTGGCTGCCTTGGGGTGGGGGATGAGTTTGGGGATGAAGCGTTTATTGACTCTTTTATGCCTATGTCCAGTGAGTCTAATTTTTTTGTTTGGGGTTTCATCAAATGATTTCCCGGAAGAGAGTGTCAGACTCACTGACTAAATCACACCCGTGTTCCCCCAAATAATTCCCCTTTGCGTTCCAGGGCCGCGGTAACTCTTTCGAAAAATTCCGCAACCCTGGCAATATCCAGCGTGTCTTGAGCACGATCGTTTCCCATATCAAGCATCGTAAGTGAAGATGGATTGGTCACACGCTCTGGAGGTATTCCGATCCCGTTACTAAATAGGCCATTGACTGTAATCCTCAACGGAAATGGAACCTGGTGACGCACCGTGTTGGTAGGAGCGAACGAGCATGGGATTGACGTGGAGCGAGGTAAAGCGTGAAGCTCAAGACCGCTCGCGATGGCGGATTACTGTGGACGCCCTCTGCCCCAGTTGGGGGACATAGGATATTAAATCATGTATGTCCAGCAGTTGACGTATTTTTACTTAAATAATGGTAATGATGATGACGCATCTACAAATTGCTACGGCGTAGCATGACAGCTACGCCGTAGTAAATCTACGTAGACACACTGCGCAGTCGTAGCAAATATCTGTTTATGGCGTGGCCATTCCGTAGAATTGGTCGCCGTTTCATGTAATAGTTGGGCACTTCATAAAATGGCCACCTCAACGTCGCGTCATTTATAGATGAGTGTTAAGCCTGATAACCAGTTTCACCGAAGGGTATCATGGTACCCATTGAATGGCTGTTTGTACAAGTTCAATAGACAGTGAGCAAGTGCCTCACCCTGTGTAGGCTTATTCGGTTACATCGATGCAAAGCTAGTATTAACATTATTAAGAAAATAGAACTCAGTATTAACAACCTCTCTCGCTGTTTATGCAATTGGCACAAAAAGCTGATATTTTTTCAAAAAAACCTGAAATAAGAATCACTGTGCCTACGTTTCTCATCCTATCCTTCTGTCGCAGGTCGGTTGGAAAACGTTCTTAAGATATAAGCAGTCTCTTTATGCTTTTCTCTCTGTCTATATTTTTCTTTTATACGTATAATTGTGTGTATATATAACGAGTAACAGAATAAACGAAATGCCTCTTAAGGGGTCATTGTACTCATCATTATGAACAACTTTTACTATTCCCATAGTAAAAGTTGTCTTAGGGACAATCTTACGGAGTTTGCAATTTTCCGGTGACATCTTAATATATACATATATTTCTTGTGTACGTGTGAATGTCACTGAACCCCTCCTAAACGGCTGGACCGATGTAGATGAAATTTTTGTGTGTGTTCAAGGGGATTCGAGAATGGTTTAGATTCACAATTGGACCCGGTAGGTGGCGCTGCAATCGATTTCTATAATTTTTCGTCATACAAAAAGCAAACGTTCGGTCAGGACGACGTCTGTCGGGACCGCTAGTATATGTTTAAAAATGAATCCCTATTTCCCTTGGTCATGGCATCACGCTTGAACGTCTGGAGCAATATCGCTAATTCTTTTTTTGTTGTGTTTGTTATTTTCAGGAGAAGATTCATATGTTAAAAAAATTAAAAAAATATACACATTTGAGCGAAGCAGAGGCGGGTCACTGGTATAAATAGATAAAATAAAAATGCCAGTAACTCCAATTTCTTAAAAATTGGACCACCAACATTTCTAGGACGCGCAATTGACCTTCACTAGTCAGGCCAATAAAAAGGGGTTTTACGCCAGAACTTGGTGGCACACAGTTTTTCTTCTTCATCTATTTGTTGGTGAAACGGCTTAAATCGCGTCCAGACGTTTTTTTTATCATTTGAATATAAAATCAGATGTCGCATCAAGGGCATTTGGGAAGTAAAGTAGGCTAAGAAAGTAGGTCAGAAGTTTATGGTATTGTTTTGCCATATTATTTTTAGAGGATTTCATTGTAGTGTAACCATAGCGGGGAGGTATGATTCTGCTGTTCGAACATACACGAACGTACATTTTCAACAACAGCCTAGTTTCTAAATAGATTATAAGTTTACAAACATAGGAATAAGTTATATTTTTGTTTACTAACCCATATGGATGTTGCTTATCCGAATTAAAGATTACTTTATTCTATTTATTGTGTGTGGTTGAATTTGAGTTTGATGCATCGTGGTGAAAGGATTAGTTAGCTAGATTCTGTGTTACCGAGTATTAGGTATTCAAAGTTTGCCAGACGTTTAGAATCGCAAAAGATAATTTAGAAGATATTTTAACGCAGTAAGGGAGGCTCTTAGCAGGCACCTTGGAGGCACCTTACAGATCTAATAGTACATAATCAGCCTATAATGTTCCCAGTGCTGGGAAACAGGCCTTATCTCTGTGAGAGGGATTCTCGACGCGGACCCATTGCGGATTGGTAGATCCTCCGCGCCTCATCAATAAATAAAATAATAATTAAAAAAACTTCTCTGGAGCCCTAACCACCGGTAGCTTGGACCCTGCTCCCGACACCGGCGGACTACTGATATTTATGTTTTTAAAAGTTTTATTTTATGTTTTGTTGTTAAGAAATATTTAAAATAATAAATTTGTACATCACTTTCCAGTAAAGAGTGTACTAGTAAGTGACGTCACACGAGTTTACAACGCACTATATCCTCTTCATTTTTTGTTTACGTGACAAATGAAAAAATACGTTTCCAATATTTTTAATCAAAAATTCTATTAACTGCAGCTATACTCTATCCGTTTAGGTAGTTAACTAAAGGTAAACAATCTTGATGTGTCTTTTTACACAAATTCATATTAAACAAATAAACTACTTTTCAAACTTATGGTTCAATTGATTTAGTATTCGTTACTGTTGTATTTACTTTGGTTTTTACTTGCATTTTATTTTTAAACTGAGTTTTTAAGTAAAAAGTTACATCAAGATTGTTTACCTTTAGTTAACTACCTAAACGGATAGAGTATAGTTCGACAGGAAGCCGACTCCAATATAGTTGGAAAAAGGCATGGCAGATACAGATGTGATAGGGAATAGTCTCTTCCAATAGCGAATATAAGCAAGTCACAGGAGAATTCATAAGAATTTTTCACACACCTGTCGTTTAACGTTCGCAGATTTCAAGAATATAGTGAGGGACAATTTTCGTTATTTTATGGAGCGATGTCATTAGCATTGCAGTCACAATAGAGTATTTGTCTTGATTTTAATTTAAAACATAGAAAGCAGTTAAAAAAAAGCAGTTAAAAAAAATTTATTAAAAATAAAAAAAAATGGCGATGTTGTCAGCGTTTTAAAATCTGTGATAAACAGAGACAGCACTTATTGCGTGTGACGTCACTCACAAGTCCCGCCATATTGAATTCAAGACATCCAGTACAATTCCCTGCCTTAGACTGCCTAAGAGTTTAGTGAATAGGTTACTTCTAAGCAAGAACGTACTCTATCTTCGGCCATCATCGCTTACCATCAGGTGAGATAGTGGTCAAACGAGTGCCTTCAAACATTAAAAAAAATAGTTTTGACATAGATTGTCGCTGAGATATCGTATCGCTTCTTGAATTTGAACGTTTTTATTAAGTGCGAGAATTAATTCTAGCACTTAATAAAATTAGAATTTACTAACCTAACATTTCAGGGAAATACTACGCAATATTATGAGTATTAGCATTAAGGTTAGATAACCGTTTTTCCCGTACCCCGATCAATACAATATAAAGCAACCGGTCCAATTTAGGCACAGTAACAGTTATTAAATATTTTTAACAGACCAATTTTACGGTATAACACATAAAACGTTTGCCTGTCCGTCACTGAATTGCGTTTTGGCATAAATTCAGTTGTTTATTATGAACATAAAGTGGGATCGTTTCAATTGTATAGCGTTTTATTGAGATACCTGTTGTTTGTGGTGACTTTGCTTGTATTTGCAATTCTCTAAAAATCACTGTTAAAACTAAGGTAAAGTGACCATGAAGTAATCTGTCATCATCAAGGTGTAATGACAGTACACTTCATGCTCACTCCACTTAAGTTTACAAGGTGAGATGTTGACAGAATAGACCGGCTGCCAATCAAGGTGGTATGACAGTTTGCGAAAAACTAAGAAGCGAAATTTGTACGGCAACAAAAAGAACCGCAACGCCGTCTATCCCGTCAGCGACGAACTACCAACAAAATCCTGCGTCGCGCAAGCAAAATTTTCCGTGCAGTTTGAACATATACAACAGTCCGAATATCAACTATAGGGCAGTTGCCCACCAGACTCCACAACCGTCTGGTCGGATGATCCTTTTTTTTCAAGGGAGGTTTACGGGACTTTACACTCTGTACCGCATACCTCTATAAGTTCATTTCAAGCTCTCTCTACCTAAGCTTTCACGGTGAGATGTTTACAGAATCAATTGGCAGGTCATTCTATGTTGTTGGATTACCAAGTTTTGGATAGGCGTTGTGTTCTGCTCCTACAGGGTATTACTCTAAAGTGAACTCATATTTATTCGAGGAAGTAATATTAAATTTAAAAAAAAATGATTGGATCTTTCATCCAAAGTCATCATCAGCATAAAAACTTGTCTGTAATTTTGCTGGAAGTCCAGATTTGGTGCAGCCGTAAAGGCACACAATGTTATTGTTTAAAAATTTAGTCTCCTTATCTCTGTTCCTACGTTATATGTATCTGTGTGTGCAAACTAAACATGTTTAATTTCTTTCAAAATTAGTCATCATCTTCCTGCCCTGTTCCCGTGTTAAGCCACCACTTTTTTTTTCTTCCATTCTGTCCTGTCAGATGTCACGCTAGCACTAACTCCTTTTTCTTTCATGTCACTCCCAACACAATCCATCCATCTTTTCTTTGCCCTCCATATCCTGTCCTAATATAAATGTGGATGGATGAAGAGGGAGCGCCCCTCCATCCATCCACAATGATATTCATAACTCTTTTAGTTATATGCATTTCATCCCTCCTCTTCACATGACCATACCAAGATAAGCGATGCCCTTTCAACTTGTCCGTTACTGGCGCCACTTTTAAACTACGTCTAATGTACTCATTCCTCACTTTATCCATTCTCGTTACGTCATCATCTCAACAATCTCATCTCCATGCATTCTTTCAAAATTAGTATGGGAGGTCAAATAACTTAAACAAACAGACAAAGGAATTCACTTAAGAAGATAACAAGCAATAAAATATAAAATGTATTTAGGCTATATTTGAGCAGTTAAACGCGGCAACTTGTACAATTGCCTATCAAGCGACTTTACGAGTATTTTACAGTCATTTCTAATTGTTCCCATAACTGTTAAATACTGATCTGAGTATAAAATGACAATTTTAAGGAAATTAATTAAAGTTGTTATAAATTAATTCCCGCTTTGTTTCTGAAATCAGTTACGGGTAGTCAGAAGACAGAAAATCTGACCCCTTGAAAGGTAGCCAAGGAGTATCGTGTTAACCAGTTACTGGGTTGTGAAGGTCAGATAGGCAGCAATGGTGTTACTATACCAATCGAACGATCGACGCTGATCGATTGGTGTGGTAGCTTTGACCGATCGAAGAAAGAAGTAGAAACTATCGATCAACGTCGAATTATTCATTCTACCATGGATCGTTTATCGATCGGTTGGTGTAGTAGAAACTATCGATCGACGTCGACTAATCCATTCTTCCATCGATCGATGGCTTTGATCGACGATCGATCGATTGGTGTGGTAACACCCTAAAAAATATTGATTGGTACTCCGGCTAGAATGGAACCCGATTCCAACGTATTTGGAAAAAGGCTAGACAGATAAGGATATGATAGAAAAAAGGTATCTTCCAGTAAAGCCACAGGGAAATCCATTTCAAAATTTTACATGTCCATGTGCGTGTCATACCTAGACACAAAACGTATTGAGACAAGCGGAATTCCTTGCCGGAATCTATTTTTTGATAGCTACAACTAGGGGGCTTAAATACCCCTTGGCAAGTTCTTGGTATCAGATTTTCTGACTTCTGACTACCCGTAACCACTGACAAAGATGTAATTTATTTATTTATTTCCTAACAATTACTTACTATACTAACAGTTTGCACCAAAGCGTACAGTAAGCCAACAACATAGAATTCATGTTATAAACATTTATAACTAAAAAATAAATGCACATTTTGACGATCGATCTATGAGTGCACGTAAATATATCGACCTCGGGTTCCTGAGCAATCAGGGCGTTCAGCAAACTGATCGCTTGGGCCGTTGGGGCATATCAAGCCGTATCACGAGGTGAGCTGTCAATCCATATAATCAAGATGGAATGACAGCTCACTGACTGACAGATCCACACAACACAACAATCTTGGCAAGCGTTGCTTAACTTGGAAGATCGACCCGTGCGACTTATACCGACAACCATGCCTTTGAAATTAGAGGCGGAGCGGCTTTGATGGGTGGACGCGGAATGGATTTGAGTCTTATTCGGGAAGTCTTTATTAAGTGTTCTTCCATTAGGTGATTAAAAATTCTGCTTAGTTTTTCAGAAACTCTGATATTTTGAAACCCGTTAATTCCAATGCTGACCATGAGCATAAATTAAACCAGTGTCCTGTATCAAAACGCGAATGAAAACTTCGTTTTTAGGGTTCCGTAGTCAACAAGGAACCCTTATAGTTTCGCCATGTCCGTCTGTCTGTCCGTCCGCGGTTTAGCTTAGAGACGTTTAGCGCTAGAAAGTTGAAATTTGGTATGAGTACACATATTAATCACGCCAAAGTGGTAATATAAAATTTTGAAATACATTTTTTTAAGGGTGGCTCCCCTATTTTTTTTATCGTTTACCCCATGGTGTGGGGTGTCGTTTGATAGGGTTTGTTAAGACCATTTTTCCATCCAATGATCCGTTTGCGAAATAGTCACAATCCTATTGTTAGACTATACTATTGCACGTGTAAGCGGGCACACCATTTATGCCCGGAGGCATAATTAGTTTGGTTTACTTGTTAATGCTTGAGTTCGTCTATTTCTGATAGCTTAATGGAGTGTGCTAGCTACAAGTGTCAATTAATTTCATTTAATTTGATTTACAGTTTGAATATTTTATTTTTCTGTGTCATGTATTGTAAAATACTTTGCATACTACTGTATAAATTCAAGTTTTTAAAACTTAACAGACAGATGTGTTGCTGGGGAGTTTGTTGCGCCACTTCTTCCCAGCTAAAACACTAGGAAGTGGTGACGGGCGGGCGTTTTGGGGGACTGTCTTTATGTAGAACTTTGACGTTCAAAAAGTGCTGGTACTCAGCGTTATTTGAATAAATGTTTTTGATTTTGATTTTGATTAGAGGGCCTCTGCCAGCTAAACGGTTTTCGGAGACGTAAAAAATTTATAGTACTAGCATATATAACGATTTTAAAAGGAAAACTATCACCAGTACCTAGGCTTAACGAGTTAATGATTAATACTCGACCAGTTTATAAAATGGAACTGGGTTACAAAAAAAACCTTGGTAAATAAATCCAAGTGCATTTGTAATTTTGTAATGTAATAATAGTTAAATACTTTTGACTATTTTTCTGGCATGGAGACGTGCGTGGTCCGACACGCACTTGGCCGGGTTTTTTAAGTCTATTGCAGTACATGGCCTCAAATCTATGTTTGAACTGGTATCAAACTTTAAAAAGTTAGGTATTGTAATTGTTTGCGGGCGGGTTTTTTGATAGAAGCTTTTTATTCTTACATTTAAGTGAGTTTTATTATCGACTCTTTTACTATCGAGCTTTTTATTTTTAAAACTGCCTACGTCACAGTGTGCAGTGGTACTTAGACGAATCTAATGACACCTCATCTATACAGCTTGTAGCCTAAACTACAGGGCATGCATTCTTCTGGGGCAGTTGTTTTTTTTTACATTACCCTATCTTCTTTCTGATGTTGTTTAGTACTGCTCCAGAAGAAAGGTAATGTTTTAACAAATATCTACTTTGCCATAATTACAATAACTCTTGGCTCGTGGTTCAAATCAGAAATAGATACGTTGCTGGTTAATCTTTAAAATAACACTCCCAACACCCACAAACAAAAGAAGAAAAGGCGGGAATCATTGCTGTAATCGACTGGAAACAATAAATACGCTCAAGAGAGGAACTTTGTGACACAGAACCGAATAGCGCCATCTAACGACTTCCATCTGTACTGTCTGTGAAGGTGCAGCTACAAAGAACCAAGCGGCGCTTTAGTACCGTCGTACAGAACTAGATGGCGCTGAGCAAAGTTTTATAAATTTTTTTTGGTTGTTCAGAGTAATGTTACTAAATGTGATCGTTACTCAAAAAAGTAAATACATTTTAATTCGGCAACTTCACTCAGATACTAATATTACATTTACCTGACATTAGATAGAGTTGTCTTCAATTTTTGAACCATGTTTAGCTCTAGATCAGCCCAGATTAGCAGAATGTTCTATTCAATTCATTGTTACTTAATAAAATGTGACGTAATTAAAAGGCATATTTGAATACAGAATAAACGGGAGTGAACAAAAATCGAACTTGAAACATCACTGAACCAAACCCAACCATTATCTTTCCAACTTGTGTAGGTTAATTATTTTTTGTTAATCTTTTGTATCCGTTGCAAACCATCATCCGCCTAGCCTTTTTCCAACTATATTGGGTCGTTCAGTCAAACCGGATTCAGCTGAATACTGATATTACGTGTAGCGACTGCCTATCGGTGCAAATAAAATCTGTTAATTTATTTTTTGACTACCAAATCCTTATCCCAAATTCACGAATAAAGGCTACACATACCTGAAAACTCCCGTTACCATCACATAGCACAGTACAGGCCACAATACCTCTTTATTCCCAGTATCTCACTAAAAGTCGTGCATACGGGCTGGTAGATAACGAGCCACCAAACTACCAATATGGATGGCATAATGAGCAGCGTAGCCCTTATGCGGTGGCGTTGTGGGAATACAGGCGGGGTAGAGAGGAGAGAGGTAGGTGAATTATTTAGGAGGCAGTAATAATGAATAGGTAAAGTTTTTTAAAAACCAACTTATAAACAACTTTTATGTCTACACTTAAAAACAACCACACCATTTAACAAACGGGTAAAAAAATATCCCCCCTTTACTTGTATGAGAGTCACCCTAAAACATATTTATTTCAAAATTTTATTTCCAATTTAGTAAGCGTTATTACTTTATAATATTTGTATCCATGCCAAATTATAGCTTTCTTGGACCAGGGTCCTGAGCTAATCGCGGATAGACGGACGGATGGACTGGACGAATAAGGTTTCCTTGTTATTTTACTACGAAACCCTAAAAAAGGTAAATGTTTTTTTATGAAATAAGTAAGTACTCAAATATTTCCTCTATTTGGAACGGAGTATAAGGTACGTCTGAATATTGCGAAATTTGTTCGAAAGAGTCACCGCGGCCCTGGAACGCAAAGGGCTTTAGAAGGAACACGGATGGGTTTTAGTCAGTAAGAAAGAGTCTGACACGCCCTTCTGCTCCACCCGGAGCGGAAGAAATCATTTGATGATAACAAATACAAAAAAAAAACCGTGGCAAAGGCGATTGTCAAAACGTCAAAAATTTACAAATGCTGACGAAACACCACGTGAATTTTGAGAATTACAATTTTTAATAGATTGAAGCTATACGACCCGAGTTCTTGGCGACGAACCACTCTCTAAGTTTAATCCAGGTACCGGCCGTCTAGTGTAATCTTAATTTCGCGCGACATTTTGATAGCCTATAAACGTGGTCAAGTGCCCTATTCTATCGTTGAACGGGGCAGTTAACATAAGGAAAGGTTGATGACCTCTTGTATCTGTGACGTCTTTACAAGTAGAATGCATATTTACACATATTTATTTATTTATCTATGTACAGTCAACAAAGCTATATAGGCAAAAATATTAATTTTTCAAGGCAATATTTATTTCTAATGTGTGGATTATAACTTTTTAAGCTTATGACATACTTACGAACGTGGTGATGGTTGTTTAAAAGTAGTTGCAAGTTAGCAGCCTGCATACCAAATAGCTTTGTTGACTGTACAAACAATATACTTAAAAAAGAAAAATTTAAACAGAGAAAAAAGCACAATGGTACTGCTTATTTAATTAGAAATCGTTATTTATGTAGATCTAGGTTAAAACTATAAAGGTAACTTTGAACCATTTTTACCAATTTATGGCATTTTTGAAACTGGGTAACGCCCAGCAACTTGGCAAGACTTCCTGTCAGATTTCCTGGTTTCTAACTACCTGTTCTTCCTAAAGCAGTGCTTACCGAGCCGCGAAGAAATTACGGTACCTATGTTGAGATGGTCACCTATCCACAGACCGAACTCGGCAAGCGTTGCCTAATCTTGAAGATCGAGCCGTGCATCTGTTATTTATTTCACCACGAGCTCCTCTAGAATAGTATTGTCAGGAGGATCTCCTTGGCTGCAGGTCGACACTTCCAAAGATGCCAGAAGGCAGACAAGGTAGATCTTTTGGAAGCATCTGGCAAAAAGTTAAAGAGAATTTGAATTAGGAATATGATAATATGTTTTGTTTTTATATGGGACTCCTGTACTAGAGCTCGTATAAGGCAGTTTCCGAATATCGCTCATTTGGAGCGACAGTGACACAAGTGCGAATTTGTAAATTTTACACTACGCCAGTTTTAAGATTTTTTCCGGAATCCGCGCGACAAAATGGAATATTTCAACAACGACTTTTCACTCTCTAGCGGACGTTTTTTGAACTTACAAATGTGACATTTTTACTCCTAACGTAGATTATCAGGCAGATAATTTTGGTGTAATTAGGTCAGTTTCGCATTTTTTTGCAGTTGTGTCACTGTCGCTCCAAATGAGCGATATATTACAAAGTTAAATCTTTAACGTGGTTTTATTTTATAACTGGCTTTTGCCCGCGAATTCGTCCGCGAGAAATAGTTTAATAAATGTTCGACGTGATTCTTTAAATGGGCATAACTTTTTTTATTTATGAACCGATTGGCATGAAACAAACACTAAATGTTAAGTGAGCTTACCACAATGTATTAGTGAAAACCACATCTAAATCGGTTAAGCCATTTCTCAGATTAGCATGCACAGACAAACAGACAAATAGATAAACAGGTAAACAGACAAAAATTCTAACAGTCATTATTTTGGGTGCTATTTGCGTTATAAAGGTCCCAATAATATTTTTTCTCATATCTTCCATGTACAGACAGCGATCCGTTATATTTTTATTAAATGTATAGATATAAATAAAAATAGTAGGTAGCACTGGCGTGAGTCCGCTAGTGTTACAATATGTCGTACTATCACATCCAGTTAAACACTGAAAAAATGCTACCCATCCCTTGAAACAACCGCTGTAACAAGATAAAATACTTCAAGCAATAAAAGTTTTGTAATGTTCGCATTAATATTCAAATAAGGGTTGTTTTTTCATTTGTTTCTAGCAAGTTCTGCGTTGCATTCCCACAGAAAGCACGATAGACTTGCGAACTACTTGGGGAGTGTTTTAAGTTCCTGTGCGCAGTTGGGGTGGGTGGGTAGACTTTGGCGTAAGCAAAAATCTTTCTACTACTTTTACTCAATCACGCCAGAAAGGCTGACCGGATCATGATGGGCTGGAGATAGATAATAGATTAGGAATAGTACCCAAGCGGTTCCACCCTTGGAACAATTTCCGACAATCACGCAGGCGAATCTACTGGTAGAAGCTAGTCATCTGCTCTGGCTCAGGCTCAGGCTCTCCAGCCGAAAGACGTCTACTGCTGGACATAGGCCCTCTCCTCCCTCTAAACTCCCTCAAAAGGGGTGGTTTACCATAATCGCCGCGCAAGGCAGGCGGGTTGGCGATCGTAGTGCAGCTGCTATTGCAATGCATAGAGAATGCTGCTGCTCATTCTCTGGTGAGTCCCTTAGTCGCCTCTTACGAGACCCACGGGAAGTGATGGGATGGTACTATTCTTTTACGTCTGACACCGTACAGAAGCTAGCAGGGATATCAAATTTCCTTCTGCGAAGCAGTAATGCTAGCGAAGGAGGAGGCGGGACGTGCGAGAGAAAGACAAGGCCTTCTCCCCAACCGCCGCTACAGAAGAAGACGCCCTGGGCGTCGGAAGTCACAGGTCGATACCCGGCCACCATAGATAGGCCTGCGGACGGCGAGCGTTGAGTGGCTCGCTGTCCGATCACCACCAGGNCACCAGGCCCGGGTCGATGGCGCGACGTCTCCCACGTGCGTCTCAAAGAGATGTCAGCATGGGAGACGAGGTCCGCTAGGGCCAGAGCCTGCCAGGAACGTAGAGGTTTTAGTCAGTAAGAGTCTGACACGCCATTCCGCTCCACCCAGAACGGAAGAAGTCATTTGATGATTTCCCATCCTTAAAAAAAGAGGGATATCAAATTTTGATTTCGTTGTGTCTGGTGGGCAACTGCCAGATGTTTGTTTTCGGATTTTTGAATTTTAAAGAAATAAAAAGAGTTTATTTGCGCCAAAGATATGCCGTGTGCATTGGCTCTTAGTGAGGAAGATGAGTATGTTTAAATCGCGCGGAGAACTTTGATACGTATGACTAGCCTGTTGGGCGAGTGGTTAGTGACTGACTGCTAAACCGGAGGTCGTGGGTTCGATTTCCACCCAGGACAAATGTTTGTGTGATGAGCATGATCATTTGTTCTGTGTCTGGGTGTAATTTGTTTATAATATGTATGTATTTAGAAATATATAAGTATGTTCTATGGCTCTGCCTAGTTTAGGATCGGATGACCGTGTGTGAGTTGTCCAAAGATATATAGATATACCGCGGATACATGTCAGTACTTGTTCCAAAACAGAAATTCTTATTATAATTTTATAGATAACGTTTACCTGAAAGATTAATGTGACCGTTTGACACATTTTCCACTCAAGAGCATTTAAACCGCCATATTTTCCACAAATGAGTGTTCTGGCCATTGAAAGAGTAGCCTTATAAATCCTCATTTCCTAATAGAAGCTATATAGCCGCCGCACGAGGTGAGAAAAACTTCAATACGAGCCTTAAAGCGGCAGGAGCCAATATTCGAGTATGTAGGTGTATTGAAAAATATAATGAACTGTTGGTTTCATTTGAAAATTACAAAAACATCAATGAGATATTATGCAACAACTTGTGTTTATTTCTTTCTTTGAAGAAGTCCATAGCATCAGTGCTCATCCAAGCCAGTTAATCACGAACTTAGTCCACACGAAGTGCTGAACAAAAATATAAGTAGATAAAACTTGTTAATGACTACGACTTAAATGTGTCTTATATTTTACGAAGAACTATTTGCTACTACATCTAGCTATTGCCCGCGACTTCGTACGCACATATCCCGTTTTTCCCGTTCCCGTAGGAATTCCGTATTCCCGTATAGCCTTTAGCTAGCCTTTAGCATTCCTCATGAATGTGGCTATCATATACAAAAATAATTTTCAAAATCGGTTCAGTAGATCCAGAGATTACCCCCTACAAACTCACAAGCTTTACCTCTTTATAATATTAGTATAAATAAAATAACTCGTGGTTTTTGTTATTATAACTTCATATTTATAATAACAAAAGCCATAAGCTGCAATTATTTAGGTAAACTTAGAAATGAGTTATTTTATCTATACCTACTAATATTACAAAGACGTAAAGTTTTTTTTACTCTAAAGCTCATACTTTAGAGTACAAAAAACTTTTCAAACTTTTGTTATTGATTGCGAGACTACCAACTCCCAAGAGACTTACGTTGCTTTCTTAATCCAAAATCAAAAATTTTCTTCACACAACTTACTCTATAAAACGCAAAAAGATGGCGTATGGTTCCAATTGGCCTATGGAGAAGAACCGGCAAGAAGTAAAAGCAAGGTTGTGTACTAATGCTCCCTGTCGTTTCGTGCGACGCAGGTCCTCTCGGGGCATGTCTGCTTCGGGAGGTTCCTATGTCGCATAGGAAGGGAGCCGGACGCTCGATGTCACCACTGCGTAGACTGTCGGGAGGAGCCGCGCCGTGCCCTCATCTCTGTGGTAGGCGGTGACCTCTCGCTGCCGGCCGTAGTTCATGCTATGGTCGGCGGTGAGGAGTCCTGGGACGCGGTGGTCTCCTTCTGCGAGACAGTTATCGCGCAGAAGGAGGCTGCGGAAAGGGAGAGGGAAATCTCAACCACTCTCCCAGCCCGCAGCAGGCGCATCGGGCGTCGGAGGAGGGCATACGCTGCCCTCTTCCACTAACCTAACTGGGTCCAAGGGCGGCGGACTTGGGGATGTCCGTCGCCCCCCATTCATCCGGACCCGAGCTGGCGGCGCGTGGTGTGTAGAAGTGACACATGAGCGACATAAGCGGTTCCCGTATGGGTTCTCATTTCTTATGTTAACTGTAAGATGACCTTTGGTTTACAGTTAACATAAAATTCAGTTTACTGTCTGTAAACATGGTGTAGGTACACCCTCGCAAAAGTTTTGGGTTTTTACGTTTCCAGAGAACTCGCAATACAGTCCCATAAAAGTATAAATGGGTCGTGCAAGTAATTTCAAAACGTTTGTCTACATGGCGCTTGAAGAGGAGAAAGTTTAATGAAAGCCAATGTGATTATAATATGAACCTCTGAAGATCTTATCCAAACGTCATCCATAGAAATAATATACAATATAAACCGGCCAAGTGCGAGTCGGACTCGCGTGCAAAGGATTCGAACGAATAATATTTTTTTAACACGTTTCTTTTAAATCATAGACTCCTTATGGGTTTTCCTGTAATCTACAACGTGTAACAGAATAAACGCAATACCTTTTATGAGGTCATTTTAATCATCATTATGAACAACTCTCACTCTGGGACCAACACTGAAATCGTGAAAAGATCGACTCCCCCATATATTTCTGTGCGCAAAACTCGACTAAATGTACTGAACTGCTGACTTTTTTAGCGATTTCGGGTTTGGTCCTATAGTAAAAGTTGTTCATAACGAGGAGTACAATAATAATTGTAGGTTCAGTAGTTTCGGAGATTAGGAGCGTCCGTGTGCGCGTCGGACTCGCATATGGCTAGCTTTTAGGGTTCCGAACATCTTTATGAAAAAACGGAACCCTTATAGGACCACTCGGTTGTCTGTCTGTCTGTCTGTCACAGCCAATTTTCTCCGAAGCTACCAATTCTGTTGAAATTTTGTGCGTTAAATAGAGACGCGTTACGTAAATAAATAAATTTGAGTACCCCCGTACTCAAAATTCAAATTGTACCGAGTAACATATCAAATCGAACTTGGCCAGTTTTTATTTTTGTTATAGTTTATAAGGTTTGATTTTTAACCTACAAAAGTTCAGTTCGATTACCATCCTAATTTCAAAACTAATCTAAGAACAAAGCTACCAAATTAATCTTTACCATTATATTCTAGCTAATCCAACTCCTAAACCAAAATCTAGACACTACAAAGAATACCCATCGATCTTCAACTGCCCGACACTCCGACCCAAATTCCATATAAGCCGAAGTTTAAACTCTTTTTTTTTCCTGTCGGTCCTGGATTGCGAAACACCTCGGTTTAAGACTTAAAAGGCAATATTTCTTGTTCGTTAAGAATTATGGGTTGAGTTTTTTAGGTGTCTGTAATTTTTTAGAGTTCCAAACATCCGTAACAAACGAAACCCTTATAGGATCACTCGGGTGTCTGTCTGTATGTCCGTCAGTCACAGCCAATTTTCTCCGAATCTACAGGACCGATTCAGATGAAATTTTGTACACATATGAACTTCTGTGACCTAAACACGGACGGGTTACGTAAAAAAAACATTTTGTCCGGGGGTCACTTTTGGGGGACAAACAAGAAAATAAAAAATAAAAGTTTTTCAAACTGTACCGTGTGACATATCAATATGTATATGATAGTTCTTTACCTATAGATTACAGACCTATAAGAAGTAAATAGTGCTAAAACAACATGTAACAAAAAATTAAATTCTTTCGGAACCCTTTGCAAGCGAATCCGACTGGCACTTGGCCAGTTTTTTTATATACTCTTTACCTAAGTATTAGTAGGTTAAAGTTATCGAAATTCAGCTTCTACTAAAACTAGATTAGAAATCACGCTTTTCACACTTGCTCGCAAAACATATTGGGTATACTCATTATACGTACACATATACTCATTGTGCGTACACATACCTATACTTGCAGCGGCATCAATGGCCGCCACATGAAAAACTAAGAAGCGAAATTTGTACGGCAACAAAATGAATCTCAGCGCCATCTACGACGAAGTAACACCGAAATCCTGCATCGCGCAAGCAAAGTTCTCCGTGCGATTTGAACATATATACAACAGTCCGAATATCGCGACAATTGCGACTCGGATTCTCACACGAAGAGTTTCGTACCATAAACTGATAAAATCACGTTTCTTGTATGGACACCCTTGATTTTTAATTAAATTAATTTATTATTATTTGTTCTTATAGCGGCAATAGAAATACACACTCTGTGAAAATTTCAACTGACTACGTATTATGGTTCTTGAGATACAACCCGCTGACAGACAGACGGACGGATGGACGAACGGACAGCGGAGGCTTAGTATAGGGTTCCGTTGGTTACCCTTTGGGTACGGAACCTTAAAAATGACGATGAGATGTTAAACTTTTTAATTGATTGTAGGTTGTTCACAGAACCTAATACAGGAAAAAATAAACAGCCCTAACAACACACTTGAAAGTTTGACGATCATTTTTCACTGACTTTTTATCCCAAAAAAGTTCCTTATATTCAACAATGAATCTACAACATTCATATATTACATACCGTAGTATGTAAGGTATTTTTTCGAAGATTTGTTATAAATTAACATGGTTATTCTATTGTGTTTGAAGTTTCTAAAGAAAGACATTCCTTAGCCTAGATTCTTGTCTTTGAGGTCGGTAGGAGTTCCGCGAAAAAAAAAACTGCCAAAAAAACGGCTGCCGTGAAACACATTTTTTTTTTCTTGAGAACGTTGGATGGAGTTTAGTGGCCTTTGCCCAGCATTTTAGGCTGGCTATTATAATTATAATTTATTTATTATTTTCCCATGTTACTTGAAGTCGGCTCAACACTTTTTCCATAAATCCCTACCACACGCCACGCCATCATTTGACTCCCTATGCTTTCATATCTTACACACATAGTCCATCCAATCTGCCTAGCGTTTTCCCAAGGTCTGTTTCCAGTCTATCCAGACCTGCATGTTTTTAACTTCTTCCGCTCTTGGTGGAGCGGACTCTTACTGACTAAAACCCATCCGTGTTCCTTCTAAAGCCCTTTGCGTTCCAGGGCCGCGGTGACTCTTTCGAACAAATTCCGCAACCCTGGCAGAGACCTGCATACTGCAGTGCGATTCTGTGCATATGTCGAAGTGAAGGCCGTCAATCCGTGTAATCAATATCGTTCACTTCGTGATCACTTCACCTAAGCCTTCACTTCGACATTTTACAGAATCGACCGGCAATATTGGCATGGGGCGATTGTCTTTCTAATCGCCATACCAGTAACTAGATAACACGATAGGTATCTCTTGGCAAGACTGGTGTTAGATTTCAGGCTTCTGACAACCCATGATGACTCTAAAAGATAAATAAATGACGAGCCTAGCTGATGGTGGCGCACGTGTTAGATCATTTGGCTCCCTTCAATATGCGCGCGTGCGTCATGTTCGTGAACGGACGCCGTCTGTTGAGACTGGTCATCTCTCAACTGCCATGGTTTATTTTAATGATTTGTTATTTAAATTGTTTTTTTTTTACTCCGGATGCTTTTATCGTGCATTTAATTATAATTTCAACAAGAATGATGTAACCAAAACATTGTTAAAAAAAAGATTTAAAAGAGAGTCCTTGGAGTTTCTTGCACGTTCTTCTCCATAGAGATCTACGCATTGGAACGTGCAAATAGCTTCATCTTTGACTGACCGACCTTGACAACTCAAAAGTGCCTGTAAAACAATGGTATTGAATTAACAATAAACTAAATTTACAACAAACGAAAATATAGCTTGTAAATGGTTTAAGTGAAATTAATAATTTGAGTTTGAGTTGAATTAATGTGCTGCACGGAAAAATTTAGTGCAAAGAATGGTCAACCATCCACGGATTGACTTCAGCAAACGTTGCTGAACTTCAAAGAACTTCTGTAGAGATCCGGCGATCACTAAAAATCAGCCCCGTGCTTTGGGTTCATCATACACAGTAAGCTCAGCCTTATTGCCTCAGGGACGTGCATCGGCCCCGTAAAGTTAATTTTCTTTCTTTTGTTACCAGCCATATTTCAATTATGATTTTCTTTACTGTGGTAGACACCAGATAAATGTGCAATAACGGTCGTTGACCCACATACATTAATTGACTTTCTTAATATCAAAAACAAATATAAAGACATAAAGCTGTATACTATCGTAATCCTATATATTCTATAAGAATGTAAATTGGTTCATAATTTATTGTTCTATTGGATATTAGGGAAAGGTCAATGTTCTTTATTGCAAGTTTTTCTGGCGCCTCATCATCATCATCATATCAGCCGAAAGACGTCCACTGCTGGACATATCCCACCTCCAAGTGTCGCCACAACAACCGGTCCTGTGCGTCTCGCATCCATCGTCTACCCGCGACCCTCAACAGGTCATCGGTCCACTTTGTGGGAGGCCTTCCAACGCTACGTCTTCCGGTACGCGATCGCCACTCCAAAACTTTTTGGCCCCATCGACCATATGTTCTGCGAGCAATATGCCCACTGCCACTTCAGTTTGGCGATCCTTCGGGCTATGTCGGTAACCTTGTTTCTCTTGCGGATATCGTCATTCCTGATCCCCACGCAAAGAAACTCCGAGCATTGCCCTCTCCATTGCTGGTTGGGTGATTTTAAGCCTTCTGATGAGGCCCATTCTCTTCTTCTGGCGCCTACCATAATATAAGTAAATGCTAATACTATCGTTCAGGAATTTTCGTTTGTTTTTCCAGTTTTGTACTAATAATACTTTTCCTTTCTTTCCACCACTCAGTCCATTTATGAATGAGATCAAAATACCATTAATGACTCAAAATTTGAAAAATAACGTTTAAAATAATCCACATTTAAGACGGATAGCGTGCTGCAAACACTTCTCATAGATCTAGATTAGCGAAACGGGATCGTATCGGCTCTTCATTCATGAGTTTACTGTTAAAATGGCGACTTATTTTCAGTTTAGATTACTACGATATTGATGGTTTAGTTTTATTTAGTTTTATGCGCTCATAGGATGTTATTTAATTGTTGAAGATTTACTTGGTTGCTTTTAAGACAGGTGCGATTTTTTTTTTTTTTTTTTTTTTTTTTTTTTTTTTTTTTTTTTTTTTTTTT
>NDFZ01005164.1:64262-98641 GCA_002192655.3 Mamestra configurata
TTTTTTTTTTTTTTTTTTTTTTTTTTTATATAAAATAATATATTATTATATATTATTTGGACAACTCACACACGGTCATCCGATCCCAAACTAGGCAGAGCCTGTGCTATGGCAACCAGACAACTAATAAACATACTTATATATTTCTAAATACATACATATTATAGACAAATGACACCCAGACACAGAACAAATGATCATGCTCATCACACAATGATTTGTCCTGAGTGGGAATCGAACCCACGACCTCCGGTTTAGCAGTCAGGGTCACTAACCACTCGACCAACAGGCCAGTCTAAAGACAGGTGCGATGCTTTAATGCGACAACGTGTTTTTATAGAAATTGATCTACGCTCTCTCAGAACTATTTTGGGTGTACAATACTGTGTCATACAAATATTATACATAGAAACAAAGATCAACCTCCATTGCAATACATACTTTTTTAAGGGCCTCGTCATCTGCCTAGCCTTTTCCCAACAATATTTGGGTCGGCTTCCAGTCAAACTGCATTCAGCTGAATACCAGTATTTAACATGGAGCGGCCGCTTACCTGACCTCCACAACCCATTTACTGGGTAACACGGTACTCCTTCGCAAGACTGGTGTCAGATTTACTGGCTGACAATCCGTAACGATTGCCAAAGATCTACAAATGACAGCCGGGACCAACGGCTTAACGTACTTTCCGAGGCACGGAGGAGCCTCGGTACGTTAAGATGGTCGCCCATCCACAGATTAACCTACGCAAGCGGTGCTTAACCATGGAGATCGACCTGTGCAGCTGCTATTATTTAGCCACGAGCTCCTCTTTTTAAGGGCCTGTAAACCTACAATATTCAACACTAAAGTTGGTGATGACGGATTGTCATAATTTTGAATTATGAATCCATGTATAAGGGCCTTTACACACCGCATTTTTTAAACGCGCCGACGAAGCGCAGATGACGCGCGCTAACGCGCCTTTTTATCACCATTAAATCGATTAATTAATATCCAAGATTAAGGATTAGCAAGTTTGTATAAATACCGCAAAGTTTAAACGCTCTAAACGATTATTCCAACCAGACACCTCACAATTCCTGTCAGAAACATAATCCGGCGCCATCTTTATCTAATTGCAAGCACATTAAAATAAAGATACCTATAATTACACAGACCGAGGAAGCCATATCGCGTGACGAAATATAGGGGTAGGACACCTAATGTCATGGCTGAAATAAGAACAAGCGATCATGAAATATTGGTGACAAGGAGAGGTGTTTTTAGAAGTTTCCAGAAGTATGAAAAAAAAACTTAAGTATTTTTTTTGTTAAAGGTCGTTGCACCTGTGAAGAAAGTACTATCTCCAGATATGTGCACATCTAAAAGTTTTAAACGTTTTAGCCCTGTGAACGCGTGGATAGAAAAGTGACAACCGTATTAACTTTCGTTTATTTAATATTTAAAAATGTTTCTAGGTTTTGGCACATGATAATTTCCTGTTTCAGGGGGTCATTAAGTTTTGCTAAGGCACTGGAGTGTCTACCCCATTCCCTCAGACGAACTGCCTCACTCAAGGAAGACCGATGACCTGGCTTCTTGTTATCGTGTCGATTAAATCCTCAAATGTCCGACCAGTATGTTGCTACTTGAACTGCTCTATCGTAACTTCATAAGCCATGTTCAGGTCCTGGAAAATGCAGGTGGTTGGGCGTAAAGTGCAAAAAACTAGGCGGGGATGTCTTTGAAGGAGCTCAACACCGGCACTGTATTACGTATGGGTCTATAATAATTGGGGTATTATTTGGTCAGATTGCTTCTGCAGCAAACAAACGGGGACCGCAATTGGTTAACAGATTTCCAGATTGGCCACTGCAGTTTGTGTCCTGGAGCAGATGCTGTGCCGGAGTGATGAATTTTGGAATAGTTCACATCAGCCGCACTGGCTTAAGAAGTCTGGTCATTTTCTTTAATTTTTTTTAAGGATGGGAAATAATCAAATGACTTCTTCCGCTCTGGGTGGAGCGGAAGGGCGTGTCGGACTCTTACTGACTAAAACCCATCCGTGTTCCTTCTAAACCCCTTTGCGTTCTAGGGTACCGGTGACTCTTTCGAACAAGTTCCGTAACCAAGAAGTCTGGTCCTGCGAGGAACACAGGACCGGTTAATGTGGTGACGCTTGGAAGAAGTCTATATCCAGCCTGCAGTGGACGCCTCCAACTGAAATGATTAACTAAACATAACAGCCTTCATGTAAGAGGATATTTGAAAGTTTTAGCGATCGGCACCATCTTGAAAGATAAAATAAGCTTGTCTTTTACCAGAACCCTTGGAATCACGTCTCAGCCAGGCCACTTGGTGAAACTATAAGTGTGATGTCTAATTTTTTTTTTTTTTATGTATGGTAAATCATCAAATGACTTCCGCTCTGAGTGGAGCGGAAGGTCGTGTCAGACTCTTACTGACTAAAACCCATCCGTGTTCCTTCTAAAGCCCTTTGCGTTCCAGGGCCGCGGTGACTCTTGGAACCTTGAACGAATTCTTCCACAAGAAGCTCTACTACTAAAATAACTTCTCATCATTTGAAAATAATTACTCGGTTAAGTTTTAACTTGAAAAAAAAAATTGCAAAACCGCATTTGCATTATTATCTTTTTAATTAGTAGTTTTAAGCTTCCATTCTAGTTTCCTAGAATTCATTAAAATTTCTGTTAGCATTTTAAGCTTTTCTTGACACGATATGATTCTGATTGCAAAAGACAAACCTAAAAACATCGTCCATGCTTATAGCTATAGTACAGTTTTGCAAGTAAGAGTTAAGGTATAATTTCGTGTATCGCGACCGATCGAAGCTGCGCGCGATCTATCGCATGCGGCTGTCGCGCGCGGCTGATGCGACAACAGTCAGAGTATGAAAATGTATGGCACCGCTTCCGAAGTCGGCCGCGCGCGTCTGTCGCAGACCTCGGAAACGGCGCCACATAATAATATTCTCATACTCTGACTATAAGCTATTGTCGCACGCGATAGATCGCGCGCGGCTGCGTGCATACTTAAAGAAAACTCTCCTTACGAATCATATTGATATTACGTTTTCTGCGTGAACAAAACTGCCAGAATTTGTATCATAATCACATAGATAGAAAATTCTTTGGTGTCCACAATGTTGAACTTTAAGATTAATAAAATGTTGTAACAGTGTGCGGTTATATTGCTGAGACTGTTCTGCAACAGATAAAATCATTAGATGGACTACTACTGGACACTATTTTTTTTATTATTTATTGATAGACTCGTTTGACCACAAACTCAGCCGATGGTAAGCGCTGATGTGGTCGACGATGGAGCACGTTTGCCTAGATGTTACCTGATCACTCTTGACTTGAAGACACCTAAGTAGTACTCATCATCATCATATTAGCCGGAAGACGTCCAGTGCTGAACATAGGCCTCCCCCAAAGGGAGGGGTTGCCATAATCGCCACGCTTGGCAGGCGGGTTTGCGATCGCAGTGTAGCTGTTGCAATGCACAGAACCACAGAGAATGCTGCTGCCCATTCTCCGGCGAGTCCCATAGTCCCCTCTTACGACAGGCATGGGAAGTGATGGGATGGTGCTATTCCTTTACATCCGACACCATACAGAACACGTTATACTAATTGGGTCTAATTGCTAAAAGAAACAATGTAAAAATCTTCATCACGTGACTAGGCATACATATAAAAGAGAAATCCTCTCAGCCATAAAATATATATATTTCAATGAAAACACCATAGTGTGACCATGAAAACCATTACCTACCTACCATGACATTTAGAAAACAAATCTGAACTTAGTCAATTACAAGTTGACGATTGCTAATTATGTTTTAGCACGGAACCTGCTAATTATCCCTATTGTCATAATCTTCACGCTATGTGAATTTGTGGGTAAGTAAAAGTTTGAATTAGAAATTAAATCTAGATCGTTTCTTTGTGAACTAGCGGTTTAGTGGTCACAAGACTAAACGTGGTATATAATCAATCGAGTCGGTAAAATTGCCATTAGGCTTTTCAGTGAAGAAATTCCCAAAGCATTTAAGATTCAGATATTTCGCCAGTTATATCTGTCACCGGAAAATTGCAGACTCCGTAAGATTGTAATTAATCTTGATTCGATTATAATTTCTCGATATATTGTGAAATAAATAGTTTACAATTTTAAGCGATATTTTACAATGTTACGGCGTTTGCCATTTTCCCGTGACTTATCTACTAAATTAGGGGGCGAGCCTTTTGTTATCAACCGGGCACAATATGCTTAGCTCAATTGCTTCCATTTTGGCATTGCAACCGTACCTGTTGATTGCGTGTGCGTGAGTTCCTTTCGATTGTCAAAGAATATACGATTTGATGAATTACGCAATATGGTGTAGGTTTAAACTCAGAAATTACAGACGAAAAAATCTCACAACAAATTGATCAATCGGGAAATCAGACCCAGGACTGTAGGAATATTGGCGGACCGCCAATATTCCTTCCGAATGTAGTACTGTAGCCGTAGTACTGTTTGTATAAACGCTTTCGCGTTACCTAGGATTCAAATCGAACATTTCCGTCCGTCTTCGTGGGTACGTACAATAGCAGTGCCAGAAGTTGACGCCGATTGAAAGGACACATATTCAAGAATGTAAACTCCTAAGCTCTGCGTAGGAATGAAGTAGATGTGAGAAATTTGGACCCAGAATAACTTGGATTTAGATTAGAGCGTAAGCAATATCCGGTAATTCGGTACATTCGGTCATTTCAATTCAATTTATTCAGTTACAACATACATTGTGTTCGAATATCAACATCATAAAACACAGCATTAAAATTAAAAGTAAACACCAAACTTAAATGAAATACATTAAATTGATATAATAAATAACATGCAAGCATAAGTCTAATAAGTATTACGATGTTCAATAAATAAGTAATTGGTAATTAAAATCACAAAATTTATTACAATAAATTAAAAACAAAACAAAAAAATATGACTAGTCACCACATCTACACAAACAAAACACCAAACTATAACTCAACTATTGAGTAGAGACATCTTTCCAAAAAAAATGCCTTGAGCCTTACTTTGAAAGAGCCTGTGTACAAAATGCTTTTCAAGTCAAGAGGTAACTTATTAAACGTTTTAACTGCCTGATATTGTGGACTATGTTTAACGATTCCAAATTGAAGAATTACTTTATTTTCAAAGTCTTTTCTTCGTGTATTTTCCCTTAACTGTCTATTTTCGTCTGTTACGTGGTTAGAGTATTTTTTAAAGGTGCTAATATGTATAGGCTAGGGCTCAGGCCAGATGCAGAGTCAGAGTCTGACCCCGCATCCCCCCACACGTCAGCGGGCTCTTCCTTCATAGTTTGGCAGGAGCAACACTTGTCAGGTCTACTAAAATTAAAACCGATCAATTCCTCAAAGGACGCCTCGGATCGGGGGCCTCCTCGGCTCTTATTGCCGGTTTGCGACATACGTTGCCCCCCCCAGAATACCCCTCGCAACGTATGTCGCAAACCTTGCGGATTCTCCAGATGCAGCTGTTACCGTCCTGGGGTAATTCTTTTGCGTCTGCCTTTTTCATTATTTAAAGATGCTAATATGTTAGGTGCTAGGGACTGTGAGAATACCAACTTCTTTAAAATATGGTCTACAGCTCTCCCGGTGGGAAATGCGGACAATAGTGCGAATCCGAGTTTTTTGTGTCCATATTTTTACGGATTCGGATCGGAAGCAGTGCGTAACCGGTCTAAGGTCTGCAGTCTAACACAGAAACTAAGCTAATCTCTACGACTACAATTTAAAACTAGTACAGAAAACTTTATAATCGTTCCCCAGACAAAGTTTATGTTTATTTTAACATTTGACGTTAATTAGAAGTTATCGTGCTCTACCGCGATTAGCCATAATGTGGTAGACAAAGTTTTTTGCGCCAAATTTAGATTTAGCTAAGGAATGTTTAGTTCGCGAATACTAGCGTATATTGTTAGTTGTCGTGTCGGATGAACTATACGAGTAAAACTCATGTATCCTCGTGTGCTGTACGAAAAAAAATGGTGTCGTCGTGAAAAGCTTAGTAGGTCAGTAAGATTAGTGGCGGAGCTGATTAGCCACATGGTCAAAATGTACCCGATTGATTTACGCTACCGAAAAATTTTATTTAATAATTTTTCGAATGACAAAGCATTGGTGAACTTGATTGGCAGTGGTTTCATCGGTGTCGTAGTCATATCGTAAAATTGGCCCTTTCACGAGGTTAGGTTCCCGCTGATGCGAGGTGGCCCCCAGCCGGGGATTACGGAAGTCGCATCCGTTCCCGCGATTCCCGGCGTAGGTCGGAGATCGGCACCGGGGTGGTTTTAGTCAGTAAGATTCTGACAGACCCCTCCCCCCGCGCCAGGGCGGAGGACATCCATGAGGATTTCCCCCCGAGATAAAAAAAAGGGTTACTGGAGCTACAGTGAGCGAGCAAAGCGAACGAAGTTAACTCCCGTCATCCCATTTATGTTGGGTTTTTTTAAACTTTGCAGACAGGTTCATCGAGGTTAGGTTTGTGGTAGCAAATTTCACGATAAGGCTACATGGTTCTGTATTCATGTGTATGTTTTTTTATTAATACAAGAAGTACCTACGCTTTTATACCATTAACGCAAACATAAGCTACCCAAGCATCTGCCAGGATTGCGGAATTTGTTCGAAAGAGTCACCGCGGCCCTGGAACGCAAAGGGCTTTAGAAGGAACACGGATGGGTTTTAGTCAGTAAGAGTCTGACACGCTCTACCCAGAGCGGAAGAAGTTACTTGATGATTTCCTATACTCAAAAAAAAATCGAGCGGAAGGGCGTGTCAGACTCTTACTGACTAAAACCCATCCGTGTTCCTTCTTAAGCCCTTTGCGTTCCAGGGCCGCGGTGACTCTTTCGAACAAATTCCGCAACCCTGGCAGGCTCTGGCCCTAGCGGGCCCCGTCCTCTATGCTGACATCTCTTTGAGGCGCGCGTGAAACACAACGCGCCATCGACCCGGGCCTGGTGGTGATCGGACAGCGAGCCACCCAACGCTCGCCGTCCGCAGGCCCGCGCCTACGGTGGCCGGGGATCGCCCTGCGACTCCCGACGCCCGGGGCGTCTTCTCCTGTTGCGGCGGTTGGGGCGAAGGCCTTGCCTTTCCCTCGCGCGGCCCGCCTCCTCCTTCGCTAGCATTACTGCTTCGCAGAAGGAGGTGACCGCTTCCCAAGCCTCCTCGCTCCGGACCATGGATTCAACCAGGGCCGGACGCGAGAGGTTGCCGCCGCCGATCGCCTCGACGAGGACACGGCGGTGCTCAGCCCAAGCAGGGCAGACCTCCACCGTATGCTCCACCGTGTCCTCCGGGCGATCCTCACAGTGCTGACACCCGGGCGTGTCCTCCCGCTTAATCCGAAACAGGTACCTCCCGAAACAGCCGTGTCCGGTAAGTACCTGCGTCAGGCGGAAGGTGAGGACGCCGTGGCGCCTCTCCAGCCACTCCTCAAAGAGGGGCCTTACCGCCGCAATCATGGCGTGCCCAGCGCTGGGTCGCGATAGTCGCCGTTGCCATACCGCCATGGTATCCTGCCGGAGCTCCGTCCGCCGCGCCGCAATTTGCTGCGGCAGCGGAGTTTCGCCCCGGCGAAGCGCCTCCATGCGCCACGCGTAGACGCGCGCGAGGGCTCTCGCCTCCAGATCCCATAATCTTGCGGTAATCCGGCAAGGAGGCTCGCCGCCTCGCCGGAGACCGTGCGGTATCCCCGAGCCAACCGGATGGCCATGACCCTTTGGGCCGCGTTGAGCTGGCGGGCTGGTCGCCCCTTCAGCGTTAGGGCCCACACAGGGGCCCCCAGGACACGACACCCCTTGACAAGACTGATGTCTCGCTGATGGTGGCGCGTGTATCTGATCATTCAGTTCCCTTCAAAATGGTTGAGCTGAATAGTGCTGATGCTCGCGTCATGTTCGTGAACGGGCGCCGTCAGTGGAGACTGGTCGTCCCTTAGTTGCCACTGCCTCATTTTAATATTTGAAACTATAAATTGTTTTTTTCTTTCTTTAAATTGTTCTCATATATAGAAGCAACAAGGTTAATGTAACCAGGATTATTGTAAACATAAAATGATTTAAAAGAGTGTCCGTGGAGTTTCTTGCACGTTCTTCTCCATAGAGATCTACGCTATCGAACGTGCAAATAGCTTCATCTTTTTGACTGACTTTGACAATTCAAAAGTACCTGATAATGGTTTATTTGAAATAAATGCTTTGACTTTGACTTTGATGTCAAATATTCTGACTTCTGAATATCCGAAGTAAGCACCTTTTCGACCCGCCAAAAGTGATTGTACCATAAAGGTTGTGTCTAAAAAGTTGGCAATAGGACAAAGCTCTTCTTATATATAAAATTCTCGTGTCACAATGTTAGTTACCATACTCCTCTGAAACGGCTTGACCGATTTTATGAAATTTTATATGCATATTCAATGGGTCTGAGAATCGGCTACTATCAATTTTTCATACCACTAAGTGAGTAGGGTTGCTCATCCCTAACATTTTTTTTTTTTGACAAAAAATTTTTTTTTTTTTTTTTAGAATACTTAAAACCCTAAATTTTCACCTTTCTATCACCAACCCCTATTTTTTAATAGCGATATTAGGGCTTTAATTATTTTCTACTCTCGGCGGTCGATAAATAATTGATCATTTACCACTCGATCAGTTAGTTATTCTTGACTATTTGTTTGGTAGAACGCGCTAATCCTAGGAAGTCTATTTATTGAGGAAGGCTATAGGCTATATAACATCACGCTACGATAAATAAGAAAAATGTGACGCAGACGAAGTTGCGTGGGTCAACTAGTGATTATATAGATTTTTATCACCAAAGTAGGAGGCAATAAATAATAGTACTCGTATCATAATAATATTCTTTCTAGCATATTCGTGTCGTCCTCAACTGTGTGTTTTCAGAATCAAGGGCACACCGTCCACAAAGTTACTGAGTGTTTGGGCTATTCGAATTTGGATCCTATAGCAATAAAAACGGGGTTGTAGGAAATGCACACCTAAGTTGGTAAACATGGAGGTTTGACATACATTTGTTTGATTTAGTGTATGGGTTCATATTTATAGGTGGTTCCGTGCGTTTTCTATTATAAGCGGCTTTCAAAAACTCGAGTGGTATGGCGTACCAATACTATAACGATCCCGTTGCCAAAAAAAACTTTTTTACGAAAAAATACAACCGACTTCTAAATAAAAGACACACTACAAAGTATACAATAAGTTTAATTTCGGAAGTCGGTATTTTTGGTTGTATCTTCGTCTTGTATTGTCCTAAAATCCGTGTAAAACAAAACACATACGCATCATGTTCGTGCTCATTTCCACGTACTAACTGCACGAATGCTCGCTTTGTTACATGTTACATTACGCCCCGTAACACCAGTCAGTACCAATCTTCCAGTCCAAATCTTTGCCAAACCCAAATCCAAGTCCTCCCAATACAGTATCAGCTCAAGGTCAACCAATTCGTCATCCTTCACACCTTATTTTAGTACCCCATGTAATGGCGTTACCTTTCGCCATAAAACGGTGACATAATTATCTAAACCTTTGGCCAGGTCATGGCACGGTTAGGTGGGGTCGGGTGTAGTTATAGTTTAGTTTATGGTTTGGTGACGTTGATTTATCAAACAATATCAATATAATATGTAAAACTCTTCCGTTAGTAATAGGGAATATGCATGAAAAAAATATTTATTGTCTATACACTTTATCTGAAAATATTCAAAAATAGAATACTAACAGTGAAATTAGAATCAAAATTGATCGAAAAACAAACGAGATATGGCTATTTTAAACAAATATAACTGTCTCTCTCGCGGAGACGCCGTTTTCTATGGCAGCTGTATAGGCGACATAGTATTTGACGTCAGAGTTCGAATCGGACTTCTCTTTCTAATCGTTATTGTTGTAGTTTTATAACTTCATCGCTGATGAAGGCATTTAAAAAAATATATATATAATTGTTAACTAGAGCCAATAAGTATTTCATTTTGCAAATAAAAAAAATGCATGCATATTCCCTATTGACTGAGTGACTCACATACAACGCAAAGCCGAAATTACTACTATTACTAGTCGTAGAAAGCTAAAATTTGTTATGTAGGTTCCTTGGGGAGTGTCGAGGAGCACTAAGAATGGAGTTCCCGAAATTCCTACGGGAACGGGAAAAAAGGGATATGCTCGTACGAAATCGCGGGCTAAAACTAACAGCTGTATAAAATATACCCACAAAAGCCTGCTATAAAGTGTAACAACTTTGGCTTGTAGCCAAAGTTTTCACACTCTATTAATGATTTCTGTTAATTATATGCTCTAAAAAATACCTAATTGTTTTCAAAAGTTTATTTTACCACTTTGTCGGCGTTAATAATATGTATAGCCATACCAAATTCCAACTTTCTAGTGCTTAGCGTCTCTCAGCTAAACCGCGGACAGACAGACAGACACACGGACATGGTGAAACTATAAGGGTTCCTCGCTAACGACGAAACCCTAAAAACTTCTAGAAAAGTACTACCATCAACAACCTCATCTACAAACAACACAAAACCTAAAGGTCATAAAAGACAGGACCTACAACAAGACAAGATAAACAAAAAGACCTTTCGCCACTACACACACTTCAAAACTCTTACTCACAGAATCTCAACAACAAAGGCAACAGTCTAACACTTTTTCTTTCTAAAACAAAGGTTCTCGCACAAAAATAAACACTTCGTTCGGAACAGCGCCGCGGTTACTAATTAGCAGCCACCTTTAGATAATGTACCGGGAACCATAGACCAAGCAATAGTTTTAAAACAGGGACATTCTCTGCAGGTGTAATTGTTATCATACTTACGCTCGCTTGCACGAACCAGGGTTATCTTTTAAATCCGAGTTAGTTGCTGAACCGGAACAATTTTTTTTTCAGGGATGGGCAATCATCAAATGACTTCTTCTGCTTTGGGTGGAGCAGAAAGGCGTGTCAGACTCTTTCTGACTAAAACCCATCCGTGTTCCTTCTAAAGCCCTCTGCGTTCCAGGGCCGCGGTGGCTCTTTCGATCAAATTAAGCAAACCTGGCAGGGTCTGGCCCTAGCGGGCCCCGTCTCCTATGCTGACATCTCTTTGAGGCGCGCGTGGAACACAACGCGCCTTCGACCCGGGCCTGGTGGTGATCGGACAGCGAGCCGGCCGGTGATCGCCCTGTGACTCCCGACGCCCGGAGCGTCCTCTCCTGTAGCGGCGGTTGGGGCGAAGGCCCATAAAGCAACATATTCTGAGTTAAAAGATGGAGGGGAGAAGCTGGTGGCTAAATAATAACAGCTGCACTGGTCGATCTTCAAGGTTAAGCAACGCTTGCCAAAGTTGGTCTATGGTTGGGCGACCATCTTAACATACCGACTTTCCTCCGTGCCTCGGAAAGCACGTTAAGCCGTTGGTCCCGGCTGTCATTTGTAGATCTTTGGCAGTCGTTACGGATTGTCAGAAGCCAATAAATCTGACTCCAGCCAAGAACTACCGTGTTACAGGTCTGGTAGGCAGCCGCTCCAAATAAAATACTGGTATTCAGCTGAATCCGGTTGACTGGTACTGTATAATGTTCACTATCAATTAATTAACTCAGCCTATCGCACTCCTCTGCCAGACACTGGCCTCCCCAATCGTCGTGGCTAAGGAGCGGAATTTCTTGCGGGGGTCTGTGTTTCCACATAGCTAAAATCAGGGGGTCTTAAGTCAAGACTGAATAAGTTACCTACTTCTAGGGAAGCACGCTTCATGGACGACCACTAAAATTATCATAACACAAGCCTATTAATAAAAAAAATCCTATGGGACCAATCGGAAAGAATTTCCTTTCACATTATAAAATAATTGTTCGAATCGGTTCATAAATGACGGAGCTATGAGGTCACAAACATAAAAAAAACATGCGGGGCAGTCTTTGGGGACTGCCGATAGAAGTGACAACTAAGCGAAAGCTAAAGCGTTCGGTGACGATGACGCGAGTTCCATGATTTTTGTTCACCCAAAGTGTTCGGTGACGATGACGCGAGTTCCATGATTTTTGATCACCCAAAGCGTTCGGTGACGATGACGCGAGTTCCATGATTTTTGTTCACCCAAAAAGTACACATATATACACAGTATACATACAGCTCATGGAAAGTGTTCGGTGACGAAGACGCGAGTTCCATGATTTTTGTTCACCCAAAAAGTACACATATATACACAGTATACATATAGCTCATGAAAAGCGTTCGGTGACGATGACGATGACGCGAGTTCCATAATTTTTGTTCACCCAAAAAGTACTCAACGCGCCTAAAGAAGTTTTCACTTCAAAAACTTCATACAACCAAATTGAGAACCACCTCCTTTTTTCGAAGTCATTTAAAAATATGTTAGGTTAACTAGCTCCCGACCCATTGCATAAACAACTCAACTCAGTCATCGCATTGACTCAAAGGCACATTAAGGAAACCTGGATAAAATTCTATTCATGACGTCATCCCCAAAGAATGCTGCGACATCGTACCTATGACACCACTCACAAAGGCATTTAAATAAATTCATTTAAATCTTCTCTGTGCCTTCCAAGGGACGAACTCATATTATATCCTTATACTTTTAGTTTCTAAGAAGTGTTAGCATACGCGCTTGCTGTAAAGTTGGTGTTATACTGGGCTTACAAATTTACCTTAAACTATTCTCTGTTCAGGACATGAGCCTCACGTTGGAGTGCCCCAAGAATCCATACACCTGTGCTTTGGGGGACTAAGTAACTTTTTTTTTAAGGATGGGAAATCATCATATGACTTCTCCCGCTCTGGGTGGAGCGAAAGGGCGTGTCAAACTCTTACTGACTAAAACCCATCCGCGTTCCTTCTAAAGCCCTTTGCGTTCCAGGGCCGCGGTGACTCTTTCGCACAAATTCTGCAACCCTGGAAGGCTCTGGCCCTAGCGAGCCCCGTCTCCTATGCTGACATCTCTTTGAGGCGCGCGTGGAACACAACGCGCCATCGACCCGGGCCTGGTGGTGATCGGACTGCGAGCCGCCCTCGCCGTCCGCAGGCCCGCGGGGACTAAGTAACTACTAGTAGGTTTAAGTAATATGAGGTATACGTGTGTCCCATTTATGGACAAAAATATAATTTTATTTAAACCTACTTATATCTAGAGTATAGTATATGTAGTACCACTACAAAAATGCCATCGTTGCAGTAATTAACGTTGCCACCTACTGATCCCAAACAATGTCAGAAGATAACCATCAACTACAAACGAAGAAGATCTCTTTCTTGTTTTACAAAACCACTGTTAACCTATATGGTGACAACTGAGGCAGACAAGTTTTTTTTTTGGTTTTGGTTTTGGCCATTTCTCAGAAGTAAAACCAGGTTAACAATCACAAAGTTACACATACATACATCAATTCTCGCCTTAATCCCATATGTGTAGACAGAAACTACTAAACGCCATCCACCTATGTTACCAACCATTATGTTAATAGATAGTTTCCTTGTTTGACATGAAATAGCAGGGGCAGTTGAGGGTGTGTCATGCTCACTCCAATGTCTCGCTGATGGTGGCGCGTGTATCGGATCATTCAGTTCCCTTCAAAATGGTTGAGCTGAATGGTGCTGATGCACGCGTCATGTTCGTGAACGGGCGCCGTCAGTGGAGACTGGTCATCCCTTGGTTGCCACTGCCTCATTTTAATATTTCATACTATAAATTGTTTTTTTTCTTTCTTTACATTGTTCTCATATATAGAAGCAACAAGGTTTATGTAACCAGGATTTTTGTAAACATAAAATGATTTAAAAGAGTGTCCGTGGAGTTTCTTGCACGTTCTTCTCCATAGAGATCTACGCTTGCGAACGTGCAAATAGCTTCATGTTTTTGACGGACTGACTTTGACAATTCAAAAGTACCTGATAATGGTTTATTTGAAATAAATGCTTTGACACCTGCTACAATCCTAAAACACTCCTTTTGCTTCGATTACTTTAGACACACCCCGGTTGTGAGTTCCATACAACTGACCTTTGTAAAGGACTTCACCAATAAAAGAAGAAAGAAAAATGTTTATTTGGGACTCGCACAAGACAAACAAACCAGTAAAATAAAATTAATAACTAAACAGTATAGTAAAATAATTATCTGTGCGAGGCCAAAATGGTGCCTATCTCAGCTTATGCTGCGATATCTAAAAAATAAATAACGCAGCGCTGGAATTCTGATAGGGCCAGTCAGTGGTGCCACGGATACACTGGCGGAGCATATATGTATAAAAGAAATATACAAATAAAATAATAAGTATAAATATGGGTAAAAATGCAACAAATTATTATATATAAATAATAATAAAAAATTATATATATAAATAACGTCCGTATGTGTCCTTTGAAACCATAAATACCCGGGGCTTTAGTTTGTGTTCATATAAAACTTAATACGGTGTATCCATGTGTGTCAACAACCTAACCAGAGTTAACCTTAGCCACAATGTAAAGAAGTTGCAAATGCTCTGTTCCTTTTATTTCGAATGTGCTAACCTTTCGTTTTTAGATAAATTTATTTTAACGCTAAATGAGGAAGGAGTATACTTTGCAGTTTAAAATGAAAATAACACTCAACATCGATATTGCACTGTAGATTTCTTAGAATATTAAGATAGAACTAGTCGGCAAGATGGGCGGACGACATTGTTGCCATCGCGGGTAGAACCTGGATGATGCTGGCTCAGGAACGTGGGGATTGGCACAAGACCAGAGAGGTCTATGCTCAACAGTGAGCGAAGTCGGTGGATGATGATAATGATGATGAGCTTCTGCTAGTGGCTTCTAAAATTATCCTGCAGGGACTTAAAATGGGTCCACAAGATGGTTACAGAGTTTTGTCTATACCGATTTTGAATTCTGAAAAAAAAAAATTATGGTCGACGCCAGATAAATTTACAATAACGGTCATTGCCCTTTCCTTAATATCTCTTCGTAGGAACCTGGACAATAAATTATGAAGACAGACGGTCGGATGGACAGCGGAGTCTTAGTAATAGGGTTCCCTCGGTTTCCCTATCGTACACCGATCTGACATTTGATTTGACCTCCCCAACCCATCAACTGTGTACTACCAGTGACCCCAGGTTTATAATTTTCGATTACGATGGTGACAATCATTATACAGAATATTATAATGCCAACTTGGAATCCTTAGAAAATGGTTAAGAATGGTTAACTGGCGGTATCAGTCGCTTCTCTTGGGTTCGTTCCAGCGTGCTATCCCACAGAATCCATGCATTTTACTGAAAAAAAAGTAGCGTTTGACACAGCAATAGTGTTGCTTTCTAACAGTGGAATATTTTTATGAGCAGATCAGTACTAACAAATTAACCATTTTACCTCTTTATGCTATATGTTTTAATATTAGCCTTTTATAATATGTTGCAAGTCCTTACAAGGTATTAACCACTTTGCACCAGATTAACAAACTCTTTCAAGGGCCACTGTGTTTGCTTTTTAGGGTTCCGTATTCGAAAGGTAACCAACGGAACCCTATTACTAAGACTGCGCTGTCCGTCCGTCCGTCTATCTATCAGCGGGCTTTATCAGAAGAACCGTAATAGGTAGGTATTCAGTTGAAAATTTCACAGAGCGTGTATTTGTATTGCCGTTATAACAACAAATAATAAAAATTAAAGGAGGCCATTCAACAAACTTGTTTTTTTTCGGTTTATGGTACGGAACCCTTCTTGTGAAAGTCCGACTCGCACTTGGCTGGCTTTTTATTGTGCTTTTAATTGCATAAAAAATCAGTGACCCTTGAAAGACCTTTCCAACTATTCCACTTGCTTGCATAGGCAAGTAAACGTTAATGCAGTGTAGCTAGCCAGTTAGTTACCCATAAAAGTTATAATGTTCCTGCACAGTTTCGGATCAACCTTTTACATAGCAACGAGAGGCATAATGATTAGGTCTACAGCCTCTTCGGCTAAACTCGGTTATTCTCGGCTGTCAGTCTACCTCGCACTGGCATTAACCATCACGTTATCTAAAAATAGCGCCACAATAAACACAAAACAATTTCTTTTTTTAAATACGAAAAAAAAACGAACTTTTTTTTACAAAACCGTTGCACTTGCGCATCACATCATACGACTTAGCTATTGTTAAACGGGTTTTTAGCGGGAGTCGACAGCACTATCAATGCCTCTTTTACTCATATTAGAATATGTATGTCTGTTTCCCTCGCTCGCGGTGTCGTGTTAAGGATGGAGGCACAGGAGTCGTTTTTTTATTTAAATTTGAATAAATTTACACTTTTAAAGAAAGGTTTTGAGTTTATATGTATAGGGTTTTTGAACTCTTGCGCACTCCGTCACATTGTGGCGCGATTATAAAATCGATGTTATGGCGTTTATAACTGTATGGGTTTTATTACGATAGTGTGATTGGCACCTTGATATAAGTTATTAGTTTGACAAATCTTTTAGATTTGGAAACCTGTTTTGTTGGTGATTGAAGGAGGAAAGAACTGTCTTCGTAGTTGACTTATGAAGTATTGATTGATTTGATGGTCGTAAGTGGCTTAGTAACTTATCAAGGAGATTTGAGCATGAAGTTTTATTACTGTATTTAGCTCTCGTCTAGCTATAAAATGTTTCCTTAGAAATTAATTGATTAAGATTATGATGTTGTTGAGTTGTCATTTATTTTTCCAAAGGAGGTTCTCAATTCGTCATTCGAACATTTTTTTTTTATGTACATAATATGTTCCCCGATTACTCGAAGCTGGCTGGACCGATTGGGATTTTTTTTTGTTTGAAAGGGTATACTTCCCAGGTGGTCCCATGATCATCAAGTCAGGATCTGATGATGGGATCTTGGAGAAATAGAGAGAACTCTTCAAATTTTACAGGCACACTTGAAGCGATTTGGAAGAGTACCTACTTTCTCGAAGTGGTCCCATTTCAATTTGGTGAAGATAGATCTGATGAAGAACTTTGGAGATAGGCAACGGAACTCCTCAATAAATGATAGCAAATGGACTGGGATTGCTGAAATCTCATGTCTGTCTATTGTTTACACCATTTCGTAACATAACATCACGCCGGTACGCTGTGAAGGGGTAAGCATCTGTGAACCACTAAAAAGTGAAAAAAAAACTTTTTACAAAAAAATACAACCGACTTCAAAGAAAAAACACTACAAAGAATAAAATAACTTTAATTTCGGCAGTCGGTGTTTTTTTGTTGTTTCTGCGATTTTTCGATTTTTGACACCGACTTCCGAAATGAAAGTTATTTTTACTTTTTAGTGTTTTTATTTGGAAGTCGGTAATATTTTTTTTTGATAATATAGATGTGAAAAATGGTTTAGCGAGAACGGAGAAGATGATTATTGAAATGACGAATAAAGAGTATGGTTCCAATTTAATGATGGATGGTCAGGAACAGGAACTCAGGAGGGTGATACACATGAAGGATAAGCTCAGCTAAGCTACTTGTCAAGCAGAATATGCTCGATGAAACAGTGATTGATGTCGAATTTTATAAGTTTAATCTATCTACTTGGTGTACTGTATGGTGTCGGAGTTCTGTATGGTGTCGGACGTAAAAGAATAGCACTATCCTATCACTTCCCGTAGGTGTCATAAGAGGCGACTAAGGGACTAATCAGAGAATGGGCAGCAGCATTCTCTGTGCAGTACAACAGCTACACTGCGATCGCCAACCCGCCTGCCAAGCGTGGCGACTTGGCAAACCCTCCTTTGGGGGAGGCCTTTGTCCAGCAGTGCACATGTTTCGGCTGATGATGACTTGGTTAACTATCATCGCTGACAACTGTGATTTCTTTACAGAAACATGTATCTAGTGATATTCGTATTTTGCTTGATTGAGGCCATCCTATCAAATGAGACTTGGACATAATGATTTGACATATCAGGGGCCATACTACCAAATGCCAATGCGATCATGATTCCGTTGTGAGAAAAGGATAGTACTATTCGTCCTGCATAGTTCCGTTTCTTTCTTAGACCGGAATTATGGTGGTCTTAAGCCGACTTAGGGCAAAGGGAATACTTTACCACCATATTTTACAGTTCATAAATCGATAGTAACGTTACCATTAGCTGTTTTATTGTTTTAAAATGGCTTTATAAAGACTTATCAATCGTCCATTTGATACTCAAATAAGATTGTAAACAAAATATGTGTTCCTACCAATCTGTGACACTAGTGGCATATATTTCTGATTTCCTAATTGTAATGCATGTTTAAAGGGTTGACAGCCTGTCGATCTTCATTTATTTCTCTCACTCACTCTAACTCAGGAACAATGAATTATGAAGTAGCTATACCACACCACACCACACCATAAAGCGAAGGTTCAACTTTCGTCTTAGCCACACCTTTTTTTTTTTTCTTTTTTTTTTTAAGGATGGGAAATCATCAAATGTATTCTTCCGCTCTGGGTGGAGCGGAAGGGCGTGTCAGACTTTTACTGACTAAAACCCATTCGTGTTTCTTCTAAAGTCCTTTGCGTTCCAGGGCCGCGGTGACTCTTTTGAACAAATTCCGCAACCCTGGAACAAATTCCGCAACCCTGGGTCTTAGCCACACCTAAAGCTTAAAGTAAAAGATATGCAAAAAGAACATTCTTAAAGAAAGATTTATATTCGGCTTGAAATATGTTTATTTTTCTCTTTTTCTTTCAAACATAAAAAGCTGTAGTTTTGATGGCATGATTTGGGGTCCCTAATCAAAGTCTTTTCTGTCTTTTTAACATTGTTAATTACTTTTTTCTTTCATTTCGTTACTGAATGTTCTCATGGCTTAAGAGATGGTGGTCCGATAAAATATTTGCAGGTTTTTGACCTTTAACGGTAATCGAAAGTTGTCAATCAAATGATTGACATTTTGCGTCGCTGTAATGTCAATAAATCTTTGTCTAAGAAGAATTTGACACACTTTATTTTCTGCATCAATCGTCGTTTTCTCCTAATCATTAAAATAAATAGGAGAAGCAAGTGTGCAATACACTTTCTTCTCCAATATACTTTGGACATTGGTAGAATAGTCGTCATCGGCTTTGATTGCCATATATTAAAAAAAAAATGTTCCGACGAATGGAGAACCTCGTCGGTTAAAAATAGAATAGAATAGAAGAATTTGACATTAATCATACCGGAAGCTTTTAGAAAAGATATAGTATGCGACATATAGGTAACAAGCGAAATATAAAGTAGGCCGCGGGACTCCTCTGGATGGAGGAACGCACAGGACCGGTCGATGTGGCGACACTTGGGACTCCTACGTCCAACCGAGAACGTCTTTCGGCTCAAATGATAATGATGATAACGCGATCTACGAAACGATGTATATGTGGGGGCGAGTTAGATCAAAAACTATGAATGTTTTGTGTTAAAGACTAGATTTTTTCCACGACATCGTCTACGAGGAATAGTTACTTGGGGCAGACATTTTTATTTGAAGATTATGAAGTTTAGTAAAGTTTCAGTCAATGCTACTGAACAGAGAAAGAATAGATGGATATAGATAGTTTAACAAATGTTCGACGTGATTCTTGAAACTGGCATAACTTTTTTATTTATGAACCGGTGGACATGAAACAAACACTAAATGTTAAGTCCGTCCATCCGTGTTCCTCCAAATGCCCATTACATTCCAGGGCCGCGGTGAATCTTTCAAACAAATTCCGCAATACTTAGATCACCTAAGTACTCTTCCTTCTTAAACCTTTTGAACGCCATTGTCACGTATACATGACAAGCAAGCGCGTGTCATGTACGCCAAACGTCACAAATATGTGACATTCGCCGTACTTTAGTACGGCAAATTTGAGGCATGGCGTCGGGGGCACGCCGATGCATTTATGCGCTGGCGTTCAAAAGGTTAATCGTTTATTTTCGTTGGACACTTCTATCAGCCATCATTTGAGTTAGCTTATAGAAGTGTCCACTCGTTTTTCTTTAATCTTTCAACAGCACTCGTCGAGCTTCATTGGCTCAGCGCTTTTCTGATGGTCGCCACAGTTCATTCTGAATTTCAGTAGTTGCAGTGATTGGCAATTATGTGGCTGGCTAGAGACTTCCTGCTCTGATCACAAAGGAATGATAGGATGATAACGATGACAAATTACATGTTTCATACATTTCGACCTATCCAATAAAGATTTCAAAACCTTTCTCTTACCGTATCTCTAAATCTTTTAAAATTGTAATTCAAACAAACATTAATAAGGCAGGTACAGATCGTAATATAATTAAAACACCGCATGTGCCAGTAAATCTTTTAGCGAATCGTCTTACAGCTTGTATGCCACAGGATAGAGGTACCAGAAGGTCAGCTCCGTACAACGCGGCAACGAACAAAAAACTTACGCAAACTTGGACAAATAAGATTAAGTTACTAAATTCAGTCTTCGCTAACGCTAAGTCACATACGGGTCATAAACAGGTAGCAGCAAGGTCATCTACAGTGACGAAACGAAATCATTGCTGTCAAGTTGCCTAGCGATGGAATCAATATTGACAAACATTCCTATGTTTTTTTGCAAGGTGTCAAAACATAGAATTTTAATTTAATCAAAACATTTGATAAGCCTACTTAGAAGCAAACAGTGAAACGGGAGTGATTGTATAAGATTCTGCCTAGATAGATTAGCTTATTATCTGAAGAGACGTTGCTTTAAAGGACTTTCATTCAGGAATTTATGAACTCTCTTATAATTTGGTTAGTTTTTAGTTCACGCCCACGAACAATGTCGGCTGGGAGTGGGAGTCTATGCGTTTTCGTGCGTTGCTTGGAACCTTCCTTCTGAACTTATCTATACTGTGGCCGTGGCCACTCAGACTAATTAAATAACATACATTCAGGTTCAAAAACCTGAAACTGAATCATTTCGTTTGAGAATGTTTCCGAGAAGGCGATTGGTTGTTTTGTTGTTTTCTTTTTAAACGTGGAAGCAAATGTATGTGTGCAGTAATTTGGATTGGAATTGCGAAATCAAGGTCTTTAATTCTGGGACCCTGGATTAGATCCCCAGGCAGCTTAAGATTTTGAGAGCTATTCTTTTACCAGCTACTGCCCGCGGCTTCGCCCGCGTAAAAGTCGAAAATTATGCCAAGGAAAAATACTTCCGGGTAAAAGTCGGAAATTATGCCAAGGCAATATACTCCCTGGTAAAAGTCTAAAATTATGCCAAGGGAGAGCATACTCTCGTGATAAATGTCTTATGTCCTATTCCATGATATGCTCTAACCGTGTGACAAGTTTCATCGAAATCCATTCAGTTTGAATAAGTAACAAATATACAGAGAGACGAAACTTATTTTTACATATTTTATAATATGACTAGACTACGCGACAGCCCTTCTCTTGATGTGTCCAAGAGGAAAGTTAAAGAGCATTTCCTTTTGGTTTTTACTTCATCATCATCTGCCTAGCCTTTTTCCCCAACTATATTGGGGTGGGCTTCCAGTCAAACCGGATTCAGCTGAATAACAGTATTTTACGAGGAGTGGCTGCCTACCAGACCTCCACAACCCATTAACTGAGTAACATGGTACTCCTTGGCAAGACTGGAGTCAGATTTACTGGCTTCTGACAATTCGTAACGACTGCCAAAGATCTACAAATGACAGCCGGGACCAACGGCTTGACGTGTGGGCTTAACAGAATGAATGCAATACCTCTTAAGGGGTCGTTGTCCTCAACTTTTACACAGTCTTACCAAGATCTATCGTGTTGTCTAGTTAAGGGGTTGAAAATACTAGTTCTTATTCAGCTGACTCCAGTTTGACTTGAAGCCGACCACAATTGGCAGATGATGATGCCTGCAAAAATAAAAAAAGTAGCCACAGTTTTCAAATCGGAAAACGGATAAGCTATTTTTTTTTGTGAGTGGCTTCTCGCAGTTCAACCTATAAGGTTGTCGACTGCTTAACCGGGCTTGCCTGTGGTGGCCTTAATATAATATTAAAGCCTCCAGCCAGGGCTACGGCAAAACTACTTGGCGGCAAAAATAGGTATGGAGTTAGTACTTCCCCTGGGTACTGCCTTTCTTACTTTTTTTTTCGGTGGTGTTGGATTCCGGTAGTGATTTCATTATTGCACAATTAATTTTATTGGATTAATTGCAAGAAAAGCTGAATCATTTAGCAGTATTTTTGGAAGATAAGTTATTTCTGGAAATCTGCAAACTGTGGTATGAATTCTCCATAGCAGCTTTTTTTGTATCCGTTACTAGTTTTAACCCGCGGTTTCGTCCCGTGCCCGTGCGAAGATAGCAAGGTAAAGTATCAATCTTAAAAACCACAGTTTAAAAAATAATCCGCGAGCCATTTCTCATAATAATTTGTAACTAAATGTTGATAACAGATGACTAAAATAGATGTTTTTATGACATTTTTTCAAGTATCTCAGTATTTTTAAACTTCGTTTGGTAGACGTGGGCTATTGTCATTGCAGTCCTTCGGCTCGGGCGTCTTTTTCGTTTCGGCTGCAATGACAAAGTTTGCCCACTTGCATCCAAATGTGTACTAATAAAACTTTGATTTTTAACCGACTTCAAACAAAGGAAGATTCTCAATTCAGTACTTTTTATCTTTTTTTTATGTTTGTTATCTCATAACTCCGTCATTTATGAACCGATTTGAAAAATTATGTTTTCATGTGAAAGGACATACGTCCCATAGAAATTTCATCAAAATCGCTATATTAAGAAGTTTGGTTTTAAATCAAAATAGCTGGAGGAAATAGAAAATATATCATCCAAGTAAGTAGACGAAATTGCGTGTTTTGCTCTTTGTTAAAATACGAAGAAAAAACCAAAAACACCGACTTCCGAAATTAAGTTATTTTATACTTTGTATTGTTTTTTTTTATAATCAGTCCATAGGTGATACCTACTACTTATTAAAGTTAAGGGTTAGCCAGATCGAGGATCAATTAGACATGTCAATTTCGAAACGGCTGGTTGACAGTTTTCGACTCCCATGGCCCAAGAGCTGGCTTTGGACAAAGCCTAAGCATTGCCATACAAAGTCGCAACGCCGCCAGTCTCTTGGGCCATGGGACAGCCTTGAGAACGAAATTGCGATGATATATTAGTTTGTTGTTGATTTAGTTTATTTTATTTGTTAACTTTAGTTACTTTAATATATATGTATTTCCATAATACCATGAATATCTTTAAACTATTTACATCTACTAAACCTAAGTATGTACATATACAAAAACAAAGTACACTCAGGCGTCAAAGTATTCCTCCGCATCGCTGTCATCCGGAAAAGTGCCCAGAAGACTGGCAGCATTGCCACGTTGAATGACAATGCTAATTCATTGAGCAAAGAACGAGACAGCTTAAATTTAGTTAGGTATTTACAGAAATAAATATTGTTAGACATGTTATTTTTTTATTTCAGAATATTTTAACAACTATTTTGGGGTTGGCTATGGTATTCAGTCTAATAATAAAATCAAGTGCAGCAATATACTATGACCGTCTGACCTCCACAGGCTCTATAACACATCTAATGGCCATCTTAAGGTTAAATTAAATGTTCCATAACTCAAATCATAGTGTATTTTTTGCATACTTTGATAGGTATAGAACTCATTTATTATTGAAGATGACCCGCAAATATCCATTGTCTTTTTTCATAGGAACAACAAAAACTTTGAACTTTTAAATTTACTAGAAACTGGTCCTGCAACGTGGTTTCACCTATTAGTTAGGTTTAGATCTTCATTTTTAACCGACTTCAAAAAAAAAGAGGAGGTTATATGTTCGACTACGTTTTTTGTTTTCATGTATGTTCACCGATTTTTCTCCCATTTTTAAAGTTTATCTTGTCGAAAATGAAGTTCATATTAATAGCAACTTTAAAATAAAACGTACTATTGTAATCTAACACTCTCACAATGTTGTTTTCAGGTTAGAGGTCTTTGTGAACATTTCAAGTGCAAACGATAAAAATAAAGTAACATTTTGTTGGCATAAAGGTTTACATGAAATATGTTTCAAGGGGACACCCTTTAGTAATGTTAACTCTATCCCAGACTAGAATCTTTGCCTGCTGTAGTCAGGGAAGATAAGATTTTCAGGGGAAGCATTGCCACCATAATTTCATTCAGCCAAATAGCACTGATGTATATCGGTTTAGAGGTAACACCGGTAATGTAACAAGCTCTTGGACTTCTCAGTTTAATTTTAAGGTCACAAACGCTAATGGCTATATAGAGCAGGGATGGCTAACCGGTCGATCACGATCGATCAGTCGATCGCGGCAATTGGTCTAGTCGATCGGAGCAAGGCAAAAAATATAAATAAGTATAACGGACTGTGCAACTATATAAATAGGTTGGATTAGTGAAATAAAAAAAAACTACATACTTGCATACTAAACTATACTGTTTAAAAATAAAATTTTTAGAAGTATGCAATTGGTACATCGCGCAGAGTTTCGTCAGTAAAAAGTAGATCTTGAGTATAGTTAAGTTGGCTACCCCTGCCGCATACCTCCACTGAAATGGGAGGATCCTCTGACCAGACGGTAATTGTGTCTGATGGGCAACTGCCCAATAGTTGATATTCGGACTGTTGTACATGTTCAAATCGCACGGAGAACTTTGCTTGCGCGATGCAGGATTTCGTTGTTAGTCGCTGACAGGAAAGATGGCGTTGCGGTTCTTTTTGTTGACGTACAAATTACGCTTCTTTATTTTACATGTGACGGCATTGATGCCGCTACAAGGCGTCCCCTTGGTATTTATTAATGATACCAAGATTTTTTTATTTCAATCCTTTTTTGAACCAACATACAATCAATCATAATTATCTTCGTATACAAGAAACTTTTTACAAATATTTCTTATCAAACTTCGTGACCTGATAAAAGGAACCTCTTATCTAGTTAATAATAAAAATAAATTTAGTTTGTTATCAAAAAACTAGTTTTGGCAGCTTTGAACCTAGCATATTGCACATCCTGTTGATATCTTGAAAATAATATAAGCCCCTTAATATAATTTACCATAGACATGCATGTACAAATGAATTATAATTGATTAGTTATTTATTAATAATACATTTAATTTACATTTTTTACAATATAATATTATTTACCATTGACATTCATGTAAAAAATTATAAAGTAAAAACATAAATTACAATTAATTGATAATTGTGTTAATAGTACATTTAATGGACATTATTTACTTGAACTTCACTTTGTATTGGATAGATTTAGACTTATTACTAAGAAATAAATAATATATTTGTAAACCAATTTTATTGGTAGGACATAGAGCTCGACTAAAATGTTTACATAAGACCTTTGATTGAATGATTGATTGATAATAAAGAAATAATCAGTCTCCCAGTTAAAAGGCTGTGAAAGAGTAACTATGGACATAAGAATCTACCTTTCCGAATGGACAGTAGAGTCACTTTATTAATGTAATACTATTATTTTACTGAACTGTAAATGATGACGTCCAAAAAAGCCATTTAATGGCCTAATTGAAATAAACGTTTTGACTTTGACTTTGACTGTGGAGATCTAGTAGGCAGCCGCTCCACGTAAAAATACTGGTATTCAGCTGAATCTGGTTTGACTGGAAGCCGACCCCAATATAGTTGGGAAATCAGGCTAGGCAGATAATGATGAGTTTGTACAGTCAACATAGAAACAAAAATATAGTGCAGTTTGGTGACTATAATAGTTGCAAATTAGATAAACACGCCAATTTTAGTTTAAAAAGTAACTATGGAGTTTCTTGTCCATGAAAATCTACCATTGCGAATTGAAACCTAGAGTCACTACATTATTCTTTTTAAATTATATTTGAAGTTAAAAATTCCTTTAATTGGTCTTATTGAAGTAAATTAATTGACTACGATTTTGACTTTGAAGTGAGATTTTTTTTTTTATTTGTATTAAATTTATTTATTTGGTTCACCTTTACACTGGTATATAAGCAAATGAAACGGGAGCAACAAATCAAAATAGAGTGTAACAATAACTTACAAGTAAACTCTGCATGAACACAAACGGTGTCGTAACTTACAAAAAAAAAATACATATTAAGTTAGACTTAAAAAAATTATTACTTAACTAAATCAAAACAGATTAAACTAAATAAAACTAGGTAAAAAAAAAAAATTATATTTGCCTTAATGCCTTAATTCACCCACCCAGTAAAATAATGCAAGGCCAAGAAACTTAGTGTTCGGGAAGATACTTAGGTAGTTCCTACTCGATTATTTTGTCCGATTGATTAAGATTGCAAAATGAAACACTCACTTAAATATCTACCTTAATAGTTGGACTGAGTCTTGTCCATCATTATCAATGATAGCTCATATTCTGCCACTAACTATACTTTAAACCTAGGCTGGTGCCTATTATAACAAAAACGTAATGCCTCACTCATTAACCCTTACTCATAACAATTATGGAAATCTCAGTTTCATAGTTACTTAAGCATAAAGGCCCTTCCTTCATAGATACTTAAACACCAACACCTCTGCTCACTCTCAAACGCAGCACGCCTCGATAATAGTCACAAAATGAAAAAAACCTTCTCCACACCACACTGAAGTGCGAGTGAGGGCAAAAAGAAAAAAACACCACTTTTGCCCAAAGCGAACCGGTCTACAGCCAACTTCACTCCGCTGCGTTTGATTATCCGAAGGTCAGACATTTTGCCAGATGCGAACCAACACTCAGAGAGACCGCACGTCTCTATCCGCTCCGCCATAAAAAACTTTTACGTATCAAAAACTAAATCGAACCACTTATTTTGAATAGAAAACGCGTGTTTGTTAACTAAAATACGAATTTCAATAGTCGTTTTTGTTGTAATTTCTAGTGCAATTGTGTTTTAAAAGTTGTTGAGCTAAAGTAGAAAGTTACATTGCATTGACAAGAATCCCAGTGGTTTCTGATGTGTTTTAAAGTTCTGTGTTGTGTCTGTGTTTAAACTGAGGAAGCTTTGCCGTTTCGGTAAGTTTGAAACTTATATTTGATTTTTTTTTTTCTAATTTCACTTTAATTTCCAGCCTGTATTGTGTCCCTTTTGTAGTCTAGGCAATTGTTGCATTCTATTTATATACTGATTAATAGTTCATACTGTAAAAGGATAGGTATAATGGTACATTTTAACTTAATTAGGCATGACATAATAGAAGCTTTACATATTATGTCACTACGTTGCTGAATTTATAGTTGTTAGCGTCAGAATAACAAAGGTTTTAGTGTTTAGAAAGATTAATTTCACGCTAATAATCTCTTGAGCCGCACAAACATATAGGTTTTCCTATGTATAAGTAAAAACTTGAAATAAGTCGAAGCCATATAAGTACCAATCAACTTCTTACTGGCGGTATTCAAGTTCAAGAAGAAAAAACGAAATGGATTTTTTTTATAAAAAAAATATCAGTTATATATTATGTTAACTTAAAAAAAAACAATACAACCGAATTGAAAACCTCCTCCTTTTTTGAAATCTGCTGAAAAGTATCATCTTATGCAGTAAACAAAATATATGAAAATATTTATTTATTTATTGAAACTTTATGCACTAGTAAAAACACTGTACAAAGGCGGACTTAATGCCTTTCGGCATTTTCTACCAGTCGACCTTAGGGTGGTGCAGAGACAACATTGCAGGCGCAACTTAAAGAAAAACTAAAAATAGAGAGAAGAAAAAAACAATAAAAAACATTTATAAATACATAGATTCATACATACACATAAATATTAGTACCTAATTAAATAAAACCATAAGTGTCTAATTGGTATAGTGGTTGCAAGCAAGGTACCGTTAACTGTGGGGTCCTGGATTTGATCCCCAGGTCGGGCACCGGGGTTTTTCCATTCTCTATAGCAAACTATAATTTGGATTTATTCCCTGTGGCACTTGACCCACCTTTCTTACATTAAATATATTCCTGAGTTGAATATATTGCTGGGCTTACGTTAGTCACAATCTCACCTGATGGCAAGCGGTGATGTGGTCGACGATGGAGCACGCTTGCCTAGAAGTAACCTATTCACCCTTGACTTAAAGACCCCCTGATTCAACATACCTACCTTTCGACTCTGAATTTAAACCGTTTATCTTTTTTTTTTTCTTTAAACCTAGAACGCAACACTCTTTAGTCATGCTTGTAACCTAAAGGGCCAAGAATTAAAAAAAATAATTAAAAAAAATGAAACAGGAAATGTTTCAGAGAAACACAAGATATCATCCCAACTGTTAATATATAAATGCGAAAGTGAGTTGCTTACTCTTTCAGGCCTCAATTGCTCAATTTTAGTACAAAGATAGTTGGGACCCTGTAAACGGTTATAGACTAACTTTTTTGCGAAAATTTAACTGTCACCGATTTTTTTTTTTAATTTCTCGTGAAATTGTAAACTATTTTTCAACCGACTTCCAAAAGAAGGAGGTTATCAATTCGACTGTATGTTGTTTTTTTTTTTCTTAATAAGACTGATATATTGGAAACTATTGAGTTTGGATGGTATTTATTGTATACAAAACGATTTTTTCATAATATATCGAGAAATTATAATCTAATACAGATATATTACAATCTTCCGGAGTCCGCAATTTTCCGGTGACATATAAATATTATATATAGGAGGAGCTCGTGGCTAAAGAATATCAGCCGCACGGTTCGATCAAGGTTCCGGCACCGAGTTTTCTCCGTGCCTCGGAAAGCACGTTAAGCCGTTGATCCCGGCTGTCATTTGTAGATCTTTGGCAGTCGTTACGGATTGTCAGAAGCCAGTAAATCTGACTCCAGTCTAGCCAATAATCACCGTGTTACCCAGTTGATGGGTTGTGGAGGTCTGGTAGGCAGCCGCTCCACGTAAAATACTGGTATTCAGCTGAATCCGGTTTGACTGGAAGCCGACCCCAATGTAGTTGGGAAAAGGCTAGGCAGATGATGATGATATACATATTATATATGTATTAACTATGTTTGTTAGAATGAGTGAATTATCTTGGAGCATAGAAACAGCTTTTAGTAGTTATTTAAATACTAGTTCTACAATCAAATACTAGTTTGACTGGTATGGTGATGATGAGCTAGTCTGTTTCGGTAAAAAACCTGAATTAGAAAACATAATTCTGCATTAACTAGAATGTCTATTATGAGAGTTTTTTTATAAAGTTCATCGTCATCTTCTGGGGTGAGCCTTTTACCACCGCCACGATTATTAATATTATTCTTTAAAAATTGACTCTATTTTCTAAATTGAATTTTTCTACAAGATGGTTCTGTACAGTTAATTTTCTTTGATGCAGTTATTTATGTTCAATTACAGATTTGAATCCTTATTTTAGTTTTTTTTTTGCGCACGGGGTTATTTATAAAAGTCAAGTTTATTATTTTATTTTGCAATTGTTTTATTTTCATTTAGTTCTTCGAAAACAACGTGTATAGTTGTCACTGGAAAATTGCAAACTCCTTAAAATTGTAATAAATCTTTATTAATTTAATAATTTCTCGATATATTATGAAAAAGTCGTTTTGTATACTATAAATCCCACCCAAATTCAATAGTTTCCAATACACCTATCCGTGTCTTGTTAAGAAACATAGTTAACAATTTCACGCGATATTTTACAATCTTACTGCATTTGCAATTTATCGGTGACATATTTATGTTTTTACGTATGTTCGGGCATAACTCGTCATATATTAACGGATTTTCAAAATTTTTTTTTTTTTTGAAAGCTAGGTTCATTTCGAAATGGTCCCATTTAAATTTCGATAAGATCTAATGAAGAATTTCGGAGATAAATTGATGTGGACTGGTTGAAATGTTGGGGGGTAAATGGAATGGGGTTCTTCCTATTTTATTAATAAAGAGGAATTTATTATAATAGAGATTATGTTATTTATTTCAAAAATATTTATAAAAATTAATTTAATTAAAATGTAAATAAAAAATTAATAGATGCAAACAGAACTAAAAAGTGAAAAATAAACACTTATTTTACAAAAAATACAACTAAAAACGAAGTCTTCCAACTAAAAACGAAGAAAACGCACCAGAAACACCACCTTCCACGATTAAAAGTTATTTTGTACTTTCTAGTAGTTTTTAGTTGGAAGTCGGTTGTATTTGTTTTTTTTTTAATTATTTAAGCTTTCACACCTAAATTGTTGAACCGATTTGCAAGAATTTTGGTACAGAGATAGATGAGACCTTGAAGACAGTTATAGACTACCTACCTGTTTTCCAGAAGCTAGTCTTCTAAAATGGAAAAGCAACACAAGTACAAGAAACCCCGTTTCACAAACTATTTAATACAAGATTTGACACTTCTCTTATCTTGTCCTGTCTTGTCACGTGGCTTCGTTCGAGGTTATTACAAACTGCACTGGTGCCATGCAGCTGACAATTTCAGGTTTTTTCCAAACTCGTTTTGGACTGCTAAAATTCTTTGGCAAAGATTTTTGGGTGACCGTTATGCAAGATTGACGTGAATAAGTTATTATAGGTCGACTTTAATTTAGTACTTAAATCAAGTTACTTTCGAGCGCATTTTATGGCAAAGCAATACACTTTTTTGTGATTTTATAGGACAAGAGATTTTATAGAGGGAATATGATATTTTAAGTAACTGAGGTATTTGAAAGATGTCTTATGGTTTTTACACCATAAAACCTTTCTTTTCAAAGTCAACATAGGAAACCACAAACAAAAGACAGCCATTTAATTCTTAGAAAAAGATAAACAAACCATAAATTATTATTATGTATTCGAACTTGACCACAACATTCTAAATTTGAATAAAATACGAAAAATAAATGAACGGGTAAAAGGTTGACGGTCGCAAAACTAGTGTCGTTTCGCGACTTTGCTCTCCTTGGTAAAAATTATCTGTCAATCGGTTGACTTTTCAATATAGAATTGATTATTTATTGTTTTGAGTTGGTTCATATTTTTTTCGCCCGCGGCTCGGCCCACGTGAACGTCGAAAAAAAGTATAACTCCTGGGATAAAAAGTATCCTATGTGTTATTCCAGACTATAATCTACCTCTATCCCAAATTTCATCAAAATTCGTTCATTAGTTTTTGCGTGGAAGAGTAACAAACATCCATCCATCCATCCAAACTTACAAACTTTTGCGTTTATAATATTAGTAGGATTATTGTTTTGAGTTGGTTCATATTTTTTTTCCTTGCTGTCTATGTGATTTTTGACAATTGAATTAGGTTTTAAAAGTTTTATACTAACTTTCTTCGTTCGTATGTGTTCGGTGGAAAGGCTGTAATCAATTTTTCAAGCACTTCCTGACATCCGATTAAGCTAAAACTTGGCACACTTAATTTACTTTGGAAACAATGCAACAATTTGTAAAGCACATGACGCTGTTTTTTTTCGGTTAGTGAATTAATTTTGTGTAAATTATCAATATTATCATGCTAAGCTATTGCGATTGGGATGCATAAAGAAACATCCCATTCATCATTTGAGTAAGGTATTTTAGGAAGATATCTCTAGAAAAAAAATTAAGTCAAAGAACAGAAGAAATCTTTAAAAAAAAGAGAGTCAATGCAAAAACAAAAGAGTAATGAAAGCTACAGGAAACTGAAAGTGCTCCTTGACATTTTTTATCCCTGAAGAGGTTTAGTCAAGCAGGAAACCTCTTCTGAAAACCCTGGCTTGCAAAAAGAAATCTTGATAACAAAGAAAGGTACCCACTTACTCACGGGGTGAAAGTTCCTATAAATAATATTTAGAACAATGACCCCTTAACAGGTATTGCGTTTATTCCGTTACACGTTGTATTGAAGGAAAACTGCTTAACAATGCAAAAATAATAATTTATAGTAAAATAAAAAATAATATTATATTAAATGTAATATTATTGTAACATATTATGTTGTAATAATGTTTTTTTACACTTTCACACCTAAATCTCTTAACCGATTTTGACGATTTTTGGTGCGGAGACAGATAGAACCCTGGACATGGTTTTAGGCTACTTACTTGCGATCACGAGCGAAGCATGCTATGGAAATGTGTTGTGTTCTAATGTTGATGAATATAAGCTAGTAGTGAACTAAAAATGAAAACAAAACTAATATCAAACACACAGACAACAAAATATTTTTACACTTCATTTCAATATCAACCGGCCAATTTTATAAAAGTTGTTCCTTTTTCAAACTTGAAATTATCGAACTCTAACCTTGACGGTTTGCATTAAATGACGTCATGTGTCACATTTTATTTATTGACGTTTTTAAACCTCACCTGCATGTTATACACCTTGCTATTGGTCGACAAAACTGTGACGTCACACAGATAGTGATGGCTGCCAGTGTGCAAGCTTTACCGGTTTTTGAAAGGGTGATCAAGACAGAGATCAGTGAGACTACTGACAAACTAATTTCACTTACTGTTTGTGATCAAAATCTTTTGAATGGACGAAAGAATTTGAATACCATTTCGTAACCCATTAAAAACTGGGTAGAAGTAAAAACAAAAAAACTTAAACACGTTTTTTTTTCTGTAGACATTTTTTTTAAATTTTTATTGATAGACTCGAGTTTGACAAAAATCGCCCTTGACCCCTAAGAACTTTATGATAAGTGACATTCTGTCAGCCTTAGCGTGGCGAAGGCGGATTGTGGAAATGTCACGTGATCAGTCCTTTAAATTTAGACATTTCGACAATCGCATTCGCAATGACACTTTGTCTAAAGCCTCTGATGGATTTTATAATAGTTTGGGTCCCGCTCTCAAGCTTGACGACACGATTGGCGCAGTGGTGGAGCGATTGGCTGCTGCGCTGCGTATCGCGAATTCGATTCCCGCACGGAGCAAAATTTGTATGGCCTACAGATAGTTGTTCCGGGTCTGTCTGTTTATAGGTTTGTAAACGCACCCACGATACAGGAGATATTCATATTGTGGGGCAACGATTAAAAATAAAACAAACTGTTACGGTCCTGGGGGGCTACTCTCTAATCCCGAAGTCCGTAGTTTCGAGCTTAGTTGTAGGTATTCAAGTCCGTACCACCTAACCACTAAGAATGAATGACAATACGATTTGACAGTTACTGTCAAATCGAGAGTAGCCCCCTGCTCTCGAGCCACGCTCATTAACATTGTCATTGTCGTTCAATAAAATAAAGGAAGCTTTGAAAATGAATTCGCCAAAATACAGTGCACGTACTTTTATTGCGAGACTCGTTTTCTTTTATGATTTTAATTAATACCGGCTGATATTAGTTCACGCTGACCATGACCCCTTTAAAACCGCAAAAAAATCAAATATTTTGGTAAATAATAACGCCCTTGTGTAAATAGGTGAAAACGCAAACCTTGTCGATAAGATATCCAATATTTATTAGATAACTGACGATAGACTAATTTTTATATCTTATTTACATACATGACCTTCGTTGTTTATCCTTGAAGATATTGCCAAAGGGGTGCCTGAAGGAGTTCTTTAAAACTCGATAAGGTTTTACGCGGATTTACGACATTTTATTTCATTTTATTCTTTCATTTACTTTGTGTTTGTAGTTGTCGTTTTGAGTCTGTGTCGAATAAATGTTTTTTTTTAATTATTTCTCTTCTATTCTTCTTACAGCAGACCTTATTTATAATACTGAAAAAGGTCTGCTGTAAGAAATTTCTTTAGAAATAAGCAGTACCTTTGTACTAATAAATATAATGTCATATCTGATACTTTCTCTGTGTGTACATAAATTGTAAAATAAATGAATGATTTGCATAAAAAGTTCTCAATACAATCCTTTACAGCTACATCAAAACACGTCTTAAAACAGTATATGTGTTAATCAGTATCACACGAGTAGATCTACGCATAGGCTCATATTATATAAAATAATAATTTTCCTTAATAAATTTAAACTGGGCTATTATTCAGTGAACTGATAAAAGGCGCTTTGATAATAGTATTATTATTTGCCGGTCATGTCCTGTTAGATAATAAACAATAATGAATGCAGAACAATGCTCGGTACACAGATAAGCTTTGACTTATGTACCAGCTGTGATAAGATGTTGACTCAGGCTCTTACTGCGTTACTGGGTCCAGGGGCGGCGGACCTGGGGATGTCCGTCGCCCCCCACTCATCCGGACCCGAGGTGGCGGCGCGTGGTGTTCCCGTGCGCCCCTCTTTGACGTAGCGAGGGGAGTTTAACACCTCACTCCCCTCGCCGACGCGAGGTGGCCCGCAGAGGCGGGCCGGCACCAGCCGGGGATTGCGGA
>NDFZ01005164.1:98997-147236 GCA_002192655.3 Mamestra configurata
AAAAAAAAAAAAAAAAAAAAAAAAAAAAAAAAAAAAAAAAAAAAAAAAGGCTCTTACTGCGTTGTTCTTTGAAAAGAATTGGCCATACTGGTTTCATTTTCTAGTTTCAAGCACCGCTGGTCGGAACGTGGATGGTTGACCATTCGTAGCAAACTGAGACTCCTTCGTGCCTCGGCAAGCACGTTAAGCCGTTGGTGCCGGCTGTCAATTGTAGATATTTGACATTCGTCACGAGCAGTAAGAAGCCGACAAATCTGACACGAGTCTTGCCAAGGGGTATCGTGTCACTCAGTAACTGGGTTTTGAACGTCAGATAGGCAGTTACTTCATGTAAAATACTGGTGCTCATGCCTTGGAAAACACATTAAGCTGTTGTCTCTGTCATCATTTGTAGATCTTTGACAGTCGTTACGGTTAGTCCAAAGCCAGAAAATCTGGCACCAGTCTTGCCAAGATTGATACTGTATTACCCGGTTACTGGGTTTAGGAGGTCAGGATAGGCTACAAACGTGGGTCCAGTGCACCGTGGACAGTCAGCCCCACCTTCACTAGTATTTTTACTACGGTATGAGCCATTCTTTTTTGGTGCCCAGTACTTCTGTGAACTACTGTTATATAAAGTTTATATCAGAAGAATGATAGTTCAAAATGCAGTAGCAAAATTACTATTTTTTACCATAGATGGGCACGCGTTTGACCATTATCTCACCTGATGGTAAGCGATGATGTGGTCGAAGATGGAGCACGCTTGCCTAGAAGTAACCTATTCACTCTTGGCTTAAATAATCCCAGGTTGTAGCCGGAGTCTATGTTTCCTGATAGCTACAACCTGGGTACTTTGAGTCAATAGGTTACTCGTCAACTCGATGATGACCAAACAAGAGCCTGTCAATAATAAAAAAGCACCACGCGTCCCAAAAATCCAGCTGTCCTTTTTATCAATATTTCTCTATTTCATGATTTCTATCTTTATCTATAAAAAACAATCACTATATTGACGTCACCTCATCAATCACAAAAGAGTAACAATAACAAAATAGAATAATCAGCGATTTCCATTTTACATTTGTTTCAATTAATTCACTTCTAAAAACCAGTTTAGTGACTTAATCGATTCAACAGAAAAGCTTAAACGAATTGACCTCCTACAGTAATGAAAAGTTGAGTAGAAAGCAAATAATTATGACAAATTAATCTTAATTGAATTGACAATGACCCGCCATGTGATTAATTGAATTCGTTTCTGATTACGCAGTTGAATTGATCGTGAAATTGGACTTAATGGATTGTCTTTTCAAAGGACGAGTTAGACTTACTATTGGTGGACAAATAGACCCGTTAGGAATGACCTGTTTTGGGTCATGAAGAACTGTGTTTTATTTACCGATCCCCGTATCTTTGCACCGGATTATTATAATACATCGCGTGAGATCATAAACTCTTTCTTCTCAATAAGACACGGTTATCTTGTAAACTATTGATTTTGGATTGCATTTATTGTTTTTAGAACGATCTTTCCACAATATATCGAGAGTTTATAATGTAATAAAAATGTATTACAATCTTATGGTGTTTGCTTTAAAATGGTTCGTAAATACCATTTTCTGTCTTACTTTCTCTCTTGCCAGCTGGAGATCAGCGCTAGGTGTTTAACGTCCAGCAAATTCAGAGTTGGTAACCCTATCGTTATGATGCCTCATCATCATCATCACCTTCGCCTTCCTCTCTTTTCTTGTGCTAATCCCCATATTCATGTGCCTGCCTCATCCAGGTTCAGGGTATGAGGTTAGAATAATTTTACTTCGCACGTTTCCTTTCATTCTCTTCTTTAACTTTGCGATTGTTGCTGTTGGTTTAGAAATGAATATAAGTATGGATGGATGGAGAGGGAGAGGGAGGCTAAAGAATGGATGGATGGGTTGTGTGTGAGATGACATGAAAGAGAAGGGAGTCAGTGATAGCATGACGTGTGATAGGACAGAATAGAGGAAGAAAACGTATTGCGCCAACCCCAAGTAACATAGGATAAGGGCAGAAAGATGATGTTGCTGTTGGCTTGTGTCCGTGTAGAGTAAATTTTTATTTATTCAAAGCGACCAAAACCCAGAACCATGACATGGTATAATAGTTTAGCCAATTACCCTAATGAGGTGCCGAGATCGTAACAGTTAGACATTGTTGTGCTAACCTGAGCCAAAAACTTCACACATTGTGTTTGAATATGTAGTAAAAACTTTTCGCAGGTTTGTCCTAGTAGAAACACCGCATCGAATTGCTGATTCTAGAGAGGAAAAGGATTCTTTGTTCACATTGGTCGTCACAGAGAACTTGAAGATGAATTTAGTTGTGCCTAGGTCCTTTGTACAGTAACTAGTTTAATCATGCTACGTCGCCCCCGCCGCCAATTTCACATGAACCTTTCATTTTTCCGTATTTAAAGTTAGCATTATGACATTCAGTGCCTTTAACTTTCTATTAGCGAAAGAATTATTGGAATCGGATCACTTTAAGGGATGGCGAACCTAACAAAAAAATTTCATGATACTATTTGGACAAATATCTGCTGTTGTTAAGTCAAAGAGAAAGAACTAAGCGTTGATCATCATATTAGCTCATAGTTTGTTAACAACTGTAATCAACAAGTGCAGAATTCCTCGCCTTCACATTTATTCCCCTTCACGGTTTATCACTGGTATACCCAATATTATTTAATACTAGCCAATACATAATAACTATGAACTTGACATATTCACGATTACACTTAATAGAAGCGAAGAAATACCATCACATGCAACCCATAGCATAACTGATACAGACGATCATGAACTTGCTAAAACACGCAATAATTTCCGATAAACAAAATACATTAATCCTTGAACTACACCAAAAAGTAGTACCAACCGTGACCAAAAAACAATAAAACCACTTAGCAAAACCACTTTAGCTCCCGATGAACCTGCTAGTCTAAAAGAGCATGAACATCTTAAGATAATGCTCGCACAAAACAATTGCCAGCATAAGGAAGTCGGTCAAATCGGTCAAGGCAGAGCCATGCATATTCATATACCTAATGATATACATAGCAATTTTCATTGTTTTACATAAACGGTACTTTGAAATGAACTTTACGGGTTATTTTGTAATTTAAATTATTTTTGTGGAGATTCTTGAGATGTAACGGTTTCCGTTTTGGGTTACTGTGGCATAGTTGTTATGTAAAAATAGTTTGTAATTATTTTCTGCTTGCTTTATCGAAGAAAGATGAAAGAGCTCGTGGCTAAAAAATGCCAGTCGCACGAGTCGATTTTTAAGGTTAAGCAACGCTTGCGGAAGTCGGTCCGTAGATGGGTGATCTCTTAATACACCGAGTCTCACCATGCCTCAGAAAGCACGTTTGGCTGTAGGTTCCGACTGTCAAGAAATCTGACACCAAAAATCTTGCCAAGTGGTATCGTGTAACCCAGCTTCTGAATTGTCGAGGTCCGATAGGCAGTCGCTCCATGTAAAATACTGGTACTCAGCTGCATCCAGTTAGACTTAAAGCAGACTCCAAAGCTGGGAAAAGGCTTAGCAGATTTATTATCGAAGTGAGATGGATGACTTATTTTTGAAACTGAGGCTCATTTTGATCTTTATTAAGAATAGTGCACGCTTTTAGCTAGGTTCTCGGGACACACCAATCCAAGCAAATCTACCTATGCCCATGTCATATCACTACGAGTCTTATATCCAATCAACTGCGTCAAAAGGCGCCACGCAACAGAACAATAATAATGTGAACCCGGCGATAACCTGAGCTGCAATACCCTTAACTACTACTAACTCAAATCTTCATTAATACCAATTAACACCACATTCACAACCTCTTTTCTAATTAGTACCTCCACAATCATCATTAAACTATTATTGCTAATCAAAAGATTTCTCTAAAAGAAAACGTTTGTTTGTTACTTTTATTATTTTATTGATTAACAGCACCTTCACCATATCCAGTTCCACTTTAACTCTTCCACTGTTTTGGGCAATCCGAGTCCAATCCCCTTAGGTATTAGTCCAGCTCGTCTCATCATCTCCTTTTGGGTCTACCGCGTCGCCGGTTCCTGGTCTTTGGGACCCAATCTGCGGATACGATTTTCAATGATATTTTAAATTTTCTTGGTTTTGTCATCTTCACGTTCAATATTATTCTTATTAGTCACGTCAGCGTCTTTGAAAAATCATTATTCGAATCAGAATTATTTTCCAAGAACCATTTATTAGTACTTACTTGACCCAAGTCATGTAAAATTGTCAGTACTATTTGCACGACCTCACGCTTCCCACATAATATACTCATCTGGTCTTATCTTAGGCAAGCAAACACCTCATCTTTTTATGCTAATCCAATATCCGTATTTAAAAACAATATTCAAGAATGACTAACATTTTTCAGTCACGAACCTACCTAGAAACTTTGAGGTCAAGATGACTGAGGTCTGCTGTGGCGTCATTGAGGTTTTAATATAGGAATCACTGGGATTACTTGCTGTTATTCTGCGTAGATTTTAGTACACATGTACCTATGAGTATGAATTTTTCTCGGGATTGGTTATTTTTGCGTAGGTACTTAATAAATGGTTATTCATACTTTCAATAACGTAAAAGCGACATGCAACGTGTAACGGAATAAACGCAATACCTCTTAAGGGGTCATTGTATTTATTATTTTAATTACCTATAAATAAATAAATCATTATGAACAACTTTTACTATGGGACCAAAACTAAAATCGCGAAAAAAAATTTTAGTTTTGGTCCCATAGTAAAAGATTTTTTTTTCGCGATTTTGTACGCCTAAGTCGACAAAATGTACAGCCGGTCTATTCTGTCAACATCTCATCGTGTAAACTTAGGTCGAGTGAGCATGAAGTGAACTGTCATTCCATTTTTTTGTATGTATTGACAGCTCACTTCGTGTTCACTTCACCAAAGCTTACACGATGAGAAGTTTATAGAATTGCACTGCTGAAGAGCTGTTTTTCTCGCGATTTCGGAGTTGGTACCATTCATAAAAATGTACGTTATGATGAGTACAATAGCCCCATAAGAGGTATTGCGTTTATTCGTTTGCACGTTGTATAGCGCTGACCCCAAGGTATTTTTTTTTTTTTAATAATACTTATGTTTGACAAATGATGATTGAAGACTGCTTAATATTTCCTGGTCTACCATTAATAGTATTAAAATGTGTTTCAAATAACCACCTCGATAAGACATTACCAAAAGCAACCATGGGTAAGGAAAAAGCCATCGTGAACACTATAGTGAAGTGTTATCAATCAATAGTTTTCTATTTTCACGGTGAGATTTTTTCATAATAGAACCACCACCATCGTGCTACCCAGTTACTGGGTTGTGGTGTTCAGATAAGCAGTCGCTATATGTAAAATACTGGTACTCAGCTGCTTCCAGATAGACTGGAAGCCAACTCCAACCTAGTTGGGGAAAGGCTGGGCAGATTGACTGATTGGCTGATCTGTGATCAAGGATCAAGGTTATCACAAGGAAGTCCAGTACTTAATGATAACACTTCGCTTTCAGCCTATCATAAATGCTAATCTGAAACAAAACAGCAAACTGAAAGTATTCTTAGAAATTGATTAGATATTAAAATCGATCCATCAACGATAGATGCTAGAAAGTTACTAGAATATTCGATAGTTGCTAAAAGGAATTTTGTAATGATTTCAAATCAGATGACTCAGGGTTTGGACATTCCGTTATTATCTTTAGGCTTATGACGAGAACTATGATTAAATAGTTAAATACCGGGCATTTTCTCGTAACGACACGAATACCTTGAAAATAATTTTGCTCCCAAATATTTGTGTCAAATTAAACTTTACCTTTGATGTCGAGTTCATTACTTTACCTCTTGGTGTTTTCATTTGAGTCCCGTGATTCTAGTTCTCCAAGCTTTGATTTGATGTCTTTTTCCTCAATATAAGAACATTTATAAAGACTATTTTCGAGTCAATATTTGGATTCATCGAAACAAGATGGGACCAATCAGTAAGTCAATATATTATTTGGATTTCCCAACCACATAGTTCGTGTCCTCTTTAAAATTACAGTCATCATAGTTCAGAATTACGTAAGTGCAACAATGTCGGACTACGTCTGGAGTAGCCTTTTGAGGAAAAAGCCTTTGAATTGACCTGACCTAACAGACAGCGAGCATGCATCAACATGCAATATGGTCTGTCCTTTATCGCTTTAGGGAAACAATACCTTTAAGGACTTTTCTTTGAAAACAAAGTCACGCCTGTATTCCCTAAAGTGCTTGCCAGAATTGGAATAGCTAAGCCAGTGATCTTTGAAGAGGTGACTCAATCGCCATAGCATAATCAACATAATAACGTCCCAACCTTCCCAAGCCTTCTCTTTGTGAGAGGGGTCGTCAAGACTGCTTCTTACTGATTATAGACTAAGAATAACACTGTCCGACCTGGGCATCGTACTACAGGACCCAAAACACTTGAGTAGATCAGGACGGACAGGATACAAATAAACGTGTCGATGAGTTTGCGCTTCAGAGAGATTGGCAGATCACAGATCAGGTTTCTATTTAACGGTACACTTTAAAAGCTTTATTTTAACATGACAAGGTCTACCATTTAGCTTTGAACTTAATGCACTAAGTATCGATTTTTGATACCGTGGTAGGTGCGTCTTTGTACGGAAATACTATTATATTATTAGATACTCAGTTCAAAGGCCAAATGCTTTGAATCCTTCACTTTATTCTCTAGTGTTTTAAGTTTTACAGCGGACTTATGCTACTGTAACTTGTAATACATCTGTGTTAAGGTATAGATTGCCTTGTGTGTGGTTTTTGTTCCATTCAATATTTGTGTCATTGTAAATGGTTATAGTAATATGAGAGTTTTGTCAATATTGTGTGCTTGATAATCCTTTGAGTTTATTGTCAGTTGATTCATTTGATTGGTCTGAGTATTATCGCCTACGTACTAATTCGTTTTTATTACAAAATTCAAGGATTTGCCGATCACTACTGCTGACATAATTATTATTTGTAGATTCATTAATTCCTTTGCAGTTCTTGCTAGTATTTTTTGTAGGATACCTACTATTTCAAAATGTGTAACTTGTATTCCACTTGAATAGGGGTCTACCTACGTATTTGTGATTCTGATAGGTACGTCTATTTGATACTTCGTACAATGTTTAGTACTAATACTATATACCATATTTCGGGCTATCTTTGTCAATAGCAGTTTGTTTCCCAAAATCCTTACAATGTAGTCCATTACTGTCTTTATATCAAGAAACATTCTTATAATTAAGTGCAAAATTCCTTCCTACATTTACTTCAAAATTTTTATCACTGAGATCAATCAGATTTTATTTCGTTCGTCACAATCGAAGTCATAACATCTCCCAATTAGGCCATTTGTTGGTTTACGAGCACAGATAAGGTTCGTATCGGCCACAACTTGCGCCCCTATTTGAGTACTTGACAATTTTATGACTTGTGTTGCGCGTTTGATGTGCTTCGGAATTTAACCCTCAAGCGGGCGCGTGGTTATTTGAAACGGCAGCGGTCGCGCGTAACCGAAATGACCTACGGAAGATTTCAGGGATTTAGAACACCGATTAATTGAAACTCATTTGTTATTTTTATTCTAAAATTATCTATTTTTGAGCTAGGAACCAAATTGTTTTAATTTTAAAACAAAATAATAAAATAAACCATTTTCTTTGAATAAAGGACAACACTAACATATTATGCACGCCCAACCAAAAAGGTCTCTCCTTCGAGAGTTTTGTTGTTTTACTTAGATGTTTTTAATTTTTACTAGCTATAATACGATCTAATAATTGGTATCGTTGTTTATTATCAACTCTAGTCTAGATTACTTCAGAAATAGTCGTATCGTTAAGGTAAAAATTACAATCAGGCGCGTGTAGTCGTTTCGCCGCCTACGCCGCCACTTAAACATATGCATTCTGTTCCCTTCTGGAGGCTCGGAGAAGGAGGGAGTGCAGTAGTTTTTATGCGTATTGAACTAATGACAAGCTACTAGAAACGAGAAATACTTGTGACTAGAAATCTTGATATTATGAATGAAAATGTATCCAGTGCGGTCGATTCGACGCCGCGCGACCGCTTGAAGGTTAACATGCGTGATCCATGATCCACACCTTTAAACTTTTGTAAAGTATTAATATTGAAAAAGATGGAGTGAGTTCTGTATCTTTTGCATTTCATATGAAATCAGAGTTCTTCATTCGTTTAAACGTTTTTAGAAAGTGCTGTTATTGTCTGCTTAGCCTTTTCTCAACTTAGTTACAGTCGGCCTCCAGTCTAACCGGATAAAGTTGAATACCAGTACTCAACACGGGGCGATTTCCTATCTGATCTTTACATAAAACAAGATAAATACTAGATTATGTAGTGAATAAACGTCTTTGTGGAATCAAGGGTTTATTCCACATAACATGACAAGCCGTCGTCAATGAGCGTAGAGCTAAATCGAAAGAGGTTACTTATGAAGTATACATCAGAAAACAAGATGCCCCTTCCTTGGCAAGACTCGTTACCATACTTCTGACTATCCGAAACGATTTTTAACTCAGACCCATCATCATATCTTCTTACTCAATTAATAATGATGTGTTTTGGTTGAATATGTTTTCTATACGATATCTTCTCAGACACGGTAATTAGTAGACATAAGATTAAAACAATGGCGACTTGTCTTATTTAGACAAGCGGGCTGCTTAGCGTTAGGAAAGATCAATTGCCCGTTTTTTTTTGTACAACGGCTCTTGGGAACAAATCTGTAGAATGAAATGTCGAGCCTTCTATATAAAAAGAGGCCACCCGTGGGAATACAGCCAGATTGATAGCCAATAAACTTGTTGTTGTTTATTTACAACCCAAAGCAAAATAACAAACCAACAAGAAATAAACCTTAGGTAAATAAGTTCAGTTCTTCGGGAATGCTTGTTCCTGACACGACCTGTTTTCATAAAGTCCCGGTTTGCCATAGCAACTGAATTGGATAGATCGATAGTCCTGAAGAATTGGCACGCCTGGATTCTTCCTACTTACGTCAGGTCACCAACCCGTTGGGCCAGTGTGGTGGATGATGGACCATTTCCTTAGATGTAGTTGTTAATAACTTAGAATATATTGCAAGATGATGATGATAATGTCTCTGTCGTAGCCAAATACTTCAAATGGCTATTTTATGAATAGGGATGTTGCCTGGGTTAAAAAAACTATGATTCTATTTAGTCCGTCAGTTAGATTATCGAAAAATATTGGATACGTATTTCCTATTTTATCAAAGCAATAAAAAAATACAAAGATAAAACGCATCAAAGAAAAGGAATGGGGGTTGTCGTGACAAAAAAAAATACGTGCCCAATATTTTTGGAAATCTATCTGACTGACTAATTGGTTTTTTTTACGTCAAATAGGTACCCTATTGATCGGCCATTACACATATCAATACACCCGTACAACTATACCTACTTAGGGAAATTTATTGGATGCCATTGATGCTGCAATTGACGTATCCACCCAACTGGGCCCAAACGATCTAGGGAATTGATCAGCAACTCGAACAGAAGAAGACTTATTAATGATTGGACACTACACGAAATGTCCTCCACAAACCTAACTTAATCTCGCCCACAAGCTTAGCTTGGTAGATGATGACCCTTTGCCAGGGTTGCGGAATATGTTCGAAAGAGTCACCGCGGCCATGGAAAGCAAAGGGCTTTAGAAGGAACACGGATGGGTTTTAGTCAGTAAGAGTCTGACACGCCCTTCCGCTCCAAGCAGAGCGGAAGAAGTCATTTGATGATTTCAAATCCTAAAAAAAAAAATAAAAAAAAAAAAAAAAAAAAAAAAATATGACCCTTTGCCTTTAACAGATATGAGGGAACCCCAACAATGAGTAGGCACTTTGTATACCGAATTTGTAAATAATTTGAAATGAGGACAAGATAATAATTGTACCTACATCCGTGTATGCAGGGTGTTCGAGAAGTCATCATTATAGAATAGAATAGAATAGAATACTCTTTATTATGTACACCATATAAGTTAAAGAAAATATAGATGAGGAAGACATTACATAGGGTGACACAATGGGCCTTCAAAAGAAAAAACGATCTTTTCAAGACAACCTTTGCAAGTTACCATCCCTACCTTGTTGCTATTCCACCAATTCGCACTAAACGTTTCCAAACGTCTTTTATAATGCGCACAGCAAAGGAGTGGAACTCTCTGCCTGCGTCTGTGTTTCCGAACGCATACAACCCTAATCTCTTCAAAATTAGAGTGAACAGGCTTCTTCTGGGTAAGCTCGCTCCATCGTTGACTTTGTCTCTGTCATCTATGACCTAGACTATAGTCAAGAGCAAACCAATATTAAATTTAAAAAAAAAAATGGATTTTAGAGAGAAAAGGAAAGGCAGTACTGTTGGTAGTCTTAGGTGTACCATTTATATCCTACTAATATATAAACGCGAAAGTTTGTAAGTATGGATGGATGTTTGTTACTCTTTCACGCAAAAACTCCTGAATGGATTTTTATTAAATTTGGCACAGTGGTAGATGTGTTATTCCAGACTATAAGTCTGGAATAACACATAGGATACTTTTTATCCCGGGAATATGTTCCCTTGTGATAATTTTCGAAAATACACGCGGGCGGAGCCCCGGCCGGCAACTAGTATACAATAAATACATAATAGATCAATATATATCATAATAATTATATAAAAAGCAGAGAACTCTAGTAAAAAACAATTAAAGAGAGAGGTAGTGGTTTTCCATCATCATACCAGCCGAAAGACGTCCACTGCTGGACATAGGCCTTAATCACTACGCTTGGCAGGCGGGTTGGCGATTGCAGTAGCTGTTGCAATGCATAGAAGCGCAGATAATGCTGCTGCCCATTCTCTGGTGAGTCCTTTAGTCGCCTCTTACGAAACCCACGGGAAGGTCATATAGGTAGTGTTATGTATCCACCAACCCTCTGGGCCAGCATTGTGGATGATGGGCCAGCATTGTGGATGATGGGCCATCGCCAACTGAAAAGAGGTCTTAATCCCAGCAGTAAGAACATAATAAGCTGATTATGTCTGAATGTCGGGTCAAAATGTTAAGGTTAGCGAGGACAAGTGTTACCTGTTAAGCAGGTTTAGAAATAGAAGGATGAACTTGCGAAATTGTCATACACAGTGCCGCGATAATAGATTTACCTAATTTGTAAGTACATAATACTTGCTTCGGCGTTGTCTTGACCGTCAATCAGATCTCCTATGTTGGAAATGGACCACCTTTGAACCAGCAATCTATCTTGCAAAACTTTATAATATAAATCTTGGCCGTAAGATTTGCGACTAAATTAAAATAAGACTTCGAGCTAAAACAACAGTACCTACCTCGTCTTAATGAAAACAAACGTACCTAAGTCGAATAAAAAATGTTACCCGTTTTCGAATTATGGGATGAAATAGTCGTCAAAACAGATTCTTGGCCGTATAAAAAAAGGAATATATACTGGATTTTATTAAATAAAATGCACTTAAACGTCTACAACTTAAACAAAAGCTTTTTTCCCCAAACGCTTGCGATATATTTAAAATCTCCTCTACTAAATATATTTATTCATCATCACCTGTCTAGCCTTTTCCTAGCTATATTGGGGTCGGCTTCCAGTCCAACCGAATTCTGCTGAATACCAGTATTGTACGTGAAGTGACTGCCCACCACCTCCACAACCCATTAACTGGGTAAACGGTACTTCTTGGCAAGACTGGTATCTGATTTTCTGGCTTTTAACTATCAGTAACTACTGCCAAAGATCTAGAAATGACAGCCGGGACCAACGGCTTAACGTGTTTTCGGAGGTACGGAGGAATCTCGGTATGTTCAGATGGTCACCCATCCACAGACCAACCTCGGCAAGCGTTGCTTAACCTTGAAGATCGACCGTGCGGCTGTTAATATTATGTAGCCACGAGTTCCTAAAAATATTCACTCAAATCTATCAAAATATCGCCTTCTTTCCGACGTCGAATCTAAACTCAACTATCCAACCATCAGTAACTTTAACCACTCAGTCACGTATAACTTGACCTACTACAGTTAAAAATAAACTGAGTGAGAATTTAATTATAAAGTATCGATAGTGCGCCTATTCTGTGGCTAGACGGTTTTAGATTTACGGTTACCGGTTTTTTTAGATTAGATGTTGTGATGTACCGGTTTTTTCGAGCGTTTCCCTTGCTTTTTTTGGTTGTTTTAGTGGTTTAGTGCGTCTGCTGAGTTTTGTGATATATTTCTCAGATACCCATTGTTTGAAGAAAACTAGAACAAATACATGGGTGGAGAGGGAGACCATACGAAAAGATCATTGTCTGGTGGGTTCTTTATTATAGAATATTAACAGCAGATAATGTTAGACGGAATTTCTTGTTTTCAATTTTTTTACGGAATTGGTATTTAGCTAATTTTAAGTAGTCAACAGAATAACTAAACTAGTATCAGGTATGCAACGCATTTATAAAAGTTGGTGCTTCGTTCAATCTCTACTCGACTCGTCTCAGATCTGAACGAGGGTATCGTTCAGAGAGAGATTTTATTATTTCTTTCTTAGATCTGAGACGAGTTTAGTAGAGATAACACTAGCCTAAAACAATGAAAGCATGGTGGTAGCGGGGAACTGCCCTACTATCTACATTTAAGTATCCATTCCTGAAGGCTATTCAAATACATCCCTTCTACTGAATAATGACACTTAACAACCGTACAAAACCAATATAATAGAATCATTATAACACAATTAAATTCTGACAGCAATCATTGCACAACCGTTGCAAAAAAACGCAATTAAGGCACGATCGATCAGCCCAATTAACAGGTGTTTCACTATAAATAAACTTAATTTTCGTTCTTATTGAGGATAATTGCGAAGGTTGGGCAACTATTGTGCGACCAGTTCAGAAACCTTTTGAACTATAGAACTATAAACGTTAAGTATTAAAATATGTAGAAAGTTGTGAAATTGTTTTAAAGTTCTGTCAAAGAAGTCGTTTTACCTTGACTTGTGCTACACTTATTTTGACCCCTTGCGAAATGCTTTTATTTGACGGTTATTAAAATAAGTACTCTATGCAATGCTCACAGCATTAAACTATATATCTGTCGAATCTCCTCAAAATCAGTGCAGTAGTTTCGCAGTAAAGACATAACATACACACATACTTGAACGTCAGTGTAAGAAAACATGCTCCTTAACATTTTTACGGACTTATACCTAAAACCACTTTCTGATAATGAAATCCACTTAACTAAAGGTATTTTAAGTTTTATTTTTCTTAAATAGTTGCTGAATCTAGATTTTAATGTGCGGCCTGACATTTAGAAATGTAATTAAAAATACATTAAAATATCAACCTTTTTTAAACACATGTTGGATTTTTTAATTCTTGTACCTAAGTGTATCGAAATATGTTATTAGTGAAAATTAATCTAATCAAATAGCGTTATCATTGTCAGAAAGATAATAATAGTTTGTGCTTCGTTTAGAGGGGCAGAGTAACTTGATCAAACTTGAGTAACTTGATGAAGAATTCAAGATTCAATTACTGACTTAGATGATCAAAAAGTGTTTTACAAAAAAAATGCAAACATAGTTGTAATTATCAGAGTAAGTTATCTTTTTTAAGTTGTTAGTCGATCAGTCATATGTCCTATGTCTAACTTCGTGTTATGCTTTTTTGTTTCGAATATTTAACAGCTAAATATTCAAGCTACGGGCTTATAAAATACCGGGCTTCCCAAACAACTTTTATTTATCTGCTGTTCGGAACATGGATTCATCAATGCAGGCTAATAAAAACTACAAAATAGAAAACAAAACTGTAAAAATGTACCTATGACATGAAATAACCAGCCAAAAATCGCGTGATCCAAAAACCTCATACACTTCCTATTAACCATCCGCACAATTCAAATTTCATTCGTCACAGTCCAGTAAAGTAAAAATCGACAGTGCACTATACTGTCCGACACTTTCGTATCAAACGGGGCACGAGTTTCCAATTGACTAATAGATAGCCTGATTTTGTTCTGATAACAACATTTATACTATTTTATCGGCACATGTGAAAGTGATATTTTAAGCACTTGACCGTAATCTAGTTTTCATGTAGGTGACCTATTATTTACTAAATGTAACGATACTAACGGTGTTTTTATGGGTATTGCGTAATTATTTATTTATTTGAACTTAATGTACAATAGTGGTACATGGGCGGACTTAATGCATCAAGGCATTCTCTACTAGTCAAACTTTGGGTTATAAAGACTATACTGTGGTAGGTGTACAATAAATAAAGATTCAAAATTGAATTTTAACATTTCGGAAAGAATATACAGATAATATATATAATACTAATAAAACACATATATATGCTAAAATAATAAACTAATAAATATGATATATAATAATCATACCGATTAAGAGAATTCATAATAATCATGACGAAGAACAACTAAGAATGACAAGCTTTTAAGTAGTGTTTTCGAATTTTACGCTTAAAGGAAAATTTAGACTCAGCCTATTTTTACTCGCAACAGTTGATAGCTTGAGACTTAGTAGTAGAATATAAGAATACCAGCGCTGCGTAATTTTTTTTTTCAAATATCGCAATACATTCTGATAGATAAAAACCTTTCCGGCCTCCCACACGTCTTTTTATAATATTATTAGTTTTTATTCACTTAATTTTATTCAGTTGTTTGTCCTGTGCGAGTTTAAAAAAAAATATTTTCTATCTTTATACAGTAGGTACACGTACGTCGTACACCCCATTCTAAATTACATTGCAGTCCCACATCATAGGGTGGCAAGTCGACGTCTACGTCATTTAAGAAAACAAGCAAATAACCATAATTCCCCGATTATGTGAATTCGAAATTCCGGAAAAACCCTTTTAATCTTTTTCCTATTTGTCAAAATATCAAGACGTCAAGCTCCAGCATTCTGTTAGTATTAATCAAACTCACCCCCCCCCCCTCCCTCCCTCACTGGCAAACACCTGTTCGGCATTATCCATAAAGGTTCATACACACTTATACGCAGTGATCGGATAATCGGGCAATTATATACCTAATCTTCTTCTCGTGAAAGAATAATATGGACATTTCTTTCTGAATAAATAAGTAATCCCGGATTCCCGGGATTGAACAATTTTGTAAAAACAACTATAACAAACTTAAAGAAAAACTTTAATTGTAAATTAAAGGTTCCATTAGAATCGGCTTTTTTAATTAAAAAAAAAATACAATGAGAGTTCACAACGAGTTCTAACTATATTTTGTATGTGGGCATTTTTAGCAACCTCAGGAATTTCGAACGATTCCGGAATCCGGGATTCTGAGAAACACGTCCGTATTATACTTTCGTGGGAATAAAAGTGAAGTTTAGGCATATTAGCGCTCGATTATCCGATCACTGCTTATTAGTCACGACACCGTCATAAGCAACGCCTCTGATGCTGCACTTGGCCCAAACAGTGATTTAGTTTCCGACCGAAACTAGTTTTACAACCGAAACCGAAACCGAATTTCGCCAACGGCCTCTGTTTTGGCCGAAACCGAAACTTCCTTACAAGGATCATATTTTGAGGGAAAAATAAAGAAAACGTTAATATAATCAGTCAGTCTTTATTGTTTTCTCTTTAAATCACATAGATAAGCAGTCTTCGACATTTTCATTTATTAATAATCAACATAAGAACCTTTATTTAAGAAAAAAATATTAGTTGCGCCTCAAAAATACTCACAATACCTAGGTATTTATTTGAGTGGGTAGACTCTTCTTATATTATTACACATAAGATTATGTACTTAAGGAAACTAATTAAGGCCGCCGAACATGACCGATCACAGCGCGAAAACTCCCGAATGCACATTCGGTTTCGGTCGTAGTTTCGGCAAGTTTGCCGCCGAAAACGAAACTCAACCGAAACTCGTGTTTTTGCCGAAACTCAACCGAAAGCGAAACCGAACATTCGGTCGGACACTACAGTGATTAAATGTACCGTTAAAACGAAAAGAAAGAGACGTGACGGATCGGTGACGTGACGATGACTTAACCAGTGTGTGTATGTACCTTAACCCTCATGAGAAACGCAAGGATTCCTTAACGGTAGTACAACCAATCAATTCGAGAGACAGGCTAATTACTGAAGTAAATGACTAAACATAAGCTATTAATCACTAGTGCCGGGTATTCTGTGTATTCGCCGGCTAAAGCTAGTAATTCGTTAAATGTGTGTAATTTTACAATGGATGAATAAATTGTTGAGATTATTGTTGAAGAATTTGCGTGTGTTTGTGATTAGTCGTAATCAAATGATTATTAAGTAAATTAGCTTCATTAAAGGGCATGGTAGACATATCAGAAACTGTCTAGATGAATTCGAAAAACTAAGAGAAAAATAATACAGTCGAGGCAATCATCATCGTCATACCAGCCGAAAGACGTCCACTGCTTGACAGCAACACTGAAATCGCGAAAAAAAAATCGACTGCCCCATACGTTTTGTGCGCATAACACTACAAAATGTACTGAACAGCAGATTTTTTTTCGCGATTTCGGTGTTGAGCTCATAGGAAAAGTTTTTCATAATGATGAGTTCAATGACACCTTAAGAGGTTTTTTTTTATTCTGCTACACCTTGTATATTATATAATTATATATATAAATTTTGCCCGCGAATTCGTACGCGCATATCCCATCCCATTCCCGTAGGAATTTCGGGACGAATTATACACCTAAACCTTCCTCATGAATAACCCCATCCATTGGTGAAAACCGCATGAAAATCGGTGCATGAGTTTTTGAGTTTATCGCGAACAGACAGACAGACGCGGCGGAGGACTTTGTTTATGTAGTGATTAATTATATATATAATTTATATTAAATCGGTACTGTCGTTAACTGCCACTGATAGAAGCCGTTGGAAACAATATACCCGTTCCAGATTTACATCCCATTATGACTACGATCTTCAGACAAAAAAGACCGAATCGATAGAATATAATATCTAGTGTAACATGCCTCAGTAAACGTGCAGGAAAAAAAAATAATAATATATATATATACAAAAACAAAGTACCTACACTCAGGCGTCAAAGTATTCCTCCGCATCGCTGTCATCCGGAAACGTGCCCAGAAGACTGGCAGCATTGCCACGTTGAATGGCAATGCTAATTCTTTGAGCAAAGAACGAGCCAGTGTCGATCAGTCGGCGAGATATGTCCTTGAAAAGGAGACGAGCACTTAGACCCCATGACCCCAAACGGCTCAAAACTGTAATTCCCAGTAAGTATTTGCGCCGCTTGAGGGCCTCAGCAGCCGCAGCGGCAGCGCCGGCACAGCCTGCCGTACTTGGTATAATTTTAAGATAGTTATGTACATGCATTCAATAAAGTATCCTTACATAAGGACATTTACTAACATAATTCCAAGTGACTCCAACATAACAAGCTTGCCCAAGTCGCAGTGAACATCAGATCATTTATTGAGTGCAATCTAATACTGATATCACGTCTGGTCCGTCGTGGAGTGATGTAACTGTGATGCAATGTACCTTTGTGTATGTACTGGTGAGTGGGATGCAGAAGGTCCAGTCACAATACAACGTGTAACAGAATGAACGCAAAGCCTGAAATGGGGTCGTCAAAGTCAAAGTAAAAGCATTTATTTCAAACAAACCATTACCAGGTACTTTTGAATTATCAAAGTCAGTCCGTCAAAAACATGAAGCTATTTGCACGTTCCAAAGCGTAGATCTCTATGGAGAAGAACGTGCAAGAAACTCCACGGACACTCTTTTAAATCATTTTATGTTTACAAAAATCCTGGTTACATTAACCTTGTTGCTTCTATATATGAGAACAGTGTAAAGAAAGAAAAAACAATTTCTAGTATCAAATATTAAAATGCGCCAGTCGTCATCATTATGAACAACTTTTACTATGGGACCAACAAATCGTGCAAAAATATATTGGTCAGTAAATTTTGTAGAGTTATGCGCACAGTATGATTGGGCAGTATTTTTTTACTGTCACACACAACTCAGCTGTGTGTTAAATTCGAGATAATTCAATACAACGGTACCAAACGCAATGACTAATTTAATTTTATATTGAAACATAGTCACAGAACGCAAAACTCACATTAGGTTATTTGACTACTATTAAAAAATGTACATTAATTAAAAACGATTTTTGAAATCTATACTAATTACTCTATACTAAATTTATAAATGCGAAAGTTTGGACGGATGGAGGGATATTTGTTACTCAGTCACGTCAGAACGGCTGAACGGATCTCGATGAAATTTGGCCCAGAGTTAGGTTATAGTCCGGAATAACACAAAATATACTTTTTATCCCGGGGGTCTGTCCCCTTGGGATAATTTTCTACATTCACGCGGGCGGAGCCGCGGGTGGTAGCTAGTAATACATGAAATCGATGGAAAAATTTAAGAAGTCATTCTTCTATCCTTGTTACGCAAAACTACTTTTAACGACGTGTGCTGGTGCAAATTCACTATGGTGTAACTTGCGAGTAAAGTCACATTTAATTGCTTCCATTTCTGTTTATCATAGATCTTTAAACCAATAATTTTTGAGTTTTTGAAACAATTTTTTGGCTGATAAAACAGTGTTTTACATAGATGTCTATGTTAACTGAAAAAATCTATACTACTAAACAAGCTGAAGAGTTATTTTGTTTGTTTGTTTGAACGCGCTCATCTCTGGAACTACCAGTCGGATTTGGTAAATTCTTTGTATATGATAGCCACATTCATGAGGAATGCTATAAGGCTATATGGGAACGGGAAATTCTTACGGGAACGGGGTATGCGCGTACGAACTCGCGGTTAAAAACTAGTCTTTAAATAAGACCCTACCTACGTAGAAAAGAATATGGTCCCTACATTTGGTTGTCAAAAAGGACTTAAACTTCTGTTCCCACTGCACAGTGTCAAAGCATTTCTCAGTGGGCGATGCCACGATGTTTGTTTATAAAAGAATGCAGAGCAAACTCTCCAACAGTTATGCAATGAATCAAAGTATACATCACATTGTTCGTCGTTTACTGAGACGAATGTATTTTATAAACAAGCATTTGTGTCCGTTGTTATTGTGACTAATGATGACTGTGTTTGGGATAGTACCTATGTCATCATCATCTACGTAGCCTTTTCCCAGCCTATATTGGGGTCGGCTTCTAATTTACGTGGAGCTCTATTAAGAAAAATAAGTTTCTTTGGAATTTACTCCTTAAGAAACGATTTTCATATTTAGGAGTAAAATCGAGCGTTAACTAAAAGTGAGGCGTTACATTCCTTTGCACAACGTCTATGCGCACCTTTCACTTCGAGATTATATATGTGTTTATATACAAAGTATACTCAGCTTATTTAAGATGCTTTCATTTAACCTCTTTGTACATAATCTACACAATAATAGTTCTTAAGGAGTCTGATTAATGAACTACAGTTTTTTTTCTCCATTCAGTATGATGTCACATTCGCTACTTTTAACATTTGGTAAAGTACATCCAATACATTTTTTTTTTTTTGGACATGATATGAAGCCGTAGTGATGCAGTTGACAGACCCATTTATATGTATGACGTCCATCTCAATGGAACGAAGGCAGGGGCATTCGTCCCACGTTTGTTCTATGATTCACGCATGGGATGTTGACGTCCAATTAAAAATATTTGCTTCGAACTATCTTACCTTCAAAACCAAGTAACTGGGTAACACGGTACTTCTTGGCAAGACTGGAGTCAGATTTTCTGGCTTCTGACAATCCGTAACCACTGCCAATGATCTACAAATGAAAGCCTGGAGCCTTTCAGTATGTTGAGATGGTCACCCATCCTCGGATTGACATTGGCAAGCGTTGCCTTAACCTTTAATATCGAAACGTGCGGCTGTTAATTTAATTTTTGGATAGTAGTTACCTATGTATGTAATGAAGTAAACATGTAAGTGGGTATTTAATTTGATAAATCCCTTATAAGGCTTCGTAATACTGTTAATATTCTACTGGTATTAAATCACATTAGTATAAATAGGAAGACCTATCTAAAAATACAATTACGTCAGAGTATTGAAATATTCTTTAGTAAAAATAAAACATTATAATAATATATTGAGACAACTCACACACGGTCATCCGATCCCAAACTAGGCAGAGCCTGTGCTATGGCAACCAGACAACTGATAAACATACTTATGTATTTCAAATACAAACATACTATACACAAATTACACCCAGACACAGAACAAATGATCAAGCTCATCACACAAAGATTTTTCCTGGGTGGGAATCGAACCCACGACCTCCGGTTTAGCAATCAGGGTCACTAACCACTCGACCAACAGACCAGTCAAAATATGATACCTACAAACTAATTTGTAACAGATAACAAGTTACATGTAACAAAACATAATAAAATAGTAAAGGAGGAAAATTTAATAAAACTCTTTGGGTTTCACTTATGCAAACGTCGAAGTACGAGTACATCAACAATCAACACCGTCCACTATAACTATTAAGTAATCCCTCTTTTGAAAAAGATCTATAACAAACACCATTACCGTAACATATTTTTAAGGATTAAAAAAAATTGTCCACTAGACCATAACATTAGATTCACAATAACCTAAGTCTACTATAATACCCCCAGTGCTAGATAAAGTTCTTCCTCATAGCCTTCCACTCTTTCATGTTTGTTCTTATTTTATGAAAACCACAGTCATCCAGAATGAACATAAATATCTACAGTCGGAAATATTAACAGATAACTGCTACAGTGATGAGGATGACTAATGGAACGGAAATGTGGTCGCCCACAATGGGCCTTATCAGAAGGCTTAAAGTCACCCAAAGGGCAATGGAGAGGCCAATGCTTGGAGATTCTTTGCGTGATTGAATCAGGAATGACGATATCTGCAAGAGAACCAAGGTTACCTCAAAGCCAGAAGGATCGCCAAACTGAAGTGGCAGTGGGCAGGGCACATTGTCTTTCATCATTGTCATCAATGGGGCCGAAAAGTTCTGGAGTAGCGACCACGTACTGGAAGACGTAGCGTTGAAAGACCTCCTACAAGGGGGACTGATAACCTGGTGAGGGTCGCGGGTAGCCGATGGATGAGAGACGCACAGGACCGGTTGTTGTGGCGGCACTTGCGGCTGATATGATGAAGATAAACTGCTACAGTGAACATAATCTACATCAAATAATTATAACGAGCAATGCCATAATCATCACGAATTTAATACTGAATTTGGTACGGAATATGTTGTTTCTAACACTCAGTACGTTTACCAAGCTCTTGAAGCCTTGAAAAAGTGTGAAGAGACAATCAAACATTCTTTACCAATAATGCTTGTTAAAATGCCTTAAGCATATTCCATTTTAGGCTGTCATCTTAAAAAGATCTTTGTTTACAAATCACCATTCCTATTCTATCTTATAACAGCTACTATATTAGGCTTTCACCGTTACATCAACAAATAAATCTTAAAACCACAGAACATACATTTGACTCGGTGGCCACTACTAGACGGCATTCTCAATAATTTCCATACAAACCAAGCGTGTCAGTGACCGTTTCCTTCTGACTTTGGCTATGACAGCCGAAAGTAGCCCAGCTTACATTGCGCGAAACAGGAATATCATAAGAAATGGCGTGTCTAGAATCTAAACCAAAGAAACGATAGGTACACTGAGTGAAAGATAATATGTCCAGAAAAAATTGAAAACTAATAATACGACTAATACAGAAGTATTGCAGAAGAAGACATTGAGTTGTGAACATAGGCAGTCGCCTATCAGAGGCCGTACTATGAAGTCTTAAAACGATCATAATTCCGCTCTAAGAGGGAGACGGAGCTATACATAGCGAATAGCACTATCCCGTTTACATCATGAGAATTGGATGGCATTAGCACGTCATAGTAGGGCTGCTGATCTCCACAATTGCGCAACTGTGGCGACTGCCCCATGTAAAATACTGATACCCAGTTACAATCGGTGTAGACTGGAAGCTGATTGCAACATAGTTGGAAAAACGCTAGTCACATTTATGGAGAAAGAATACTAATAAATTGGGACTGGCAAGAAAATGATGATGACGTCGTCTCAGGTCTTTGCCGGTGATTCCGAACTCTATGCTTTAAACGTATAAGAATGATGACATTTACGATAAGAAAGTCAATTCATGAGAAATTATCTCGTTGTTGTGAATCTATAAGATCGTAAATCATGAAAAGGTGGCGTCTACTTATGACCTTTTGCTACTGATGTTCGGAGTTTTGAGTAAGGATTTGTTGCTTCATATGGCAAGATGGTGTTAAATCCTATCAGGTTTGTTTTTGTTACTACAGCATTTTACCTTCCACAATAAGAAATTCCAAAGTCTTTTTCAGTACTTACTTAAATTAAATAATTTTTCGCTTGAAAGCTCAATCAATCTCCTAACAGTCTCACAGGATCAACCAGTAATTTACATGGAGCATAAGCCTACCTAACCTCTACAACTTTTCACTTTTTCTTTGCATTTTTTGCCAAAATTGGATTACGAAAACTTGATAAAATAGTACAGACGAATATAATCTAAACTCTATATTCTAAAATAAATTAAAATAAATAAGATGACTATATGACTGACTAACTGAAAGGCAATGTACATTCTGAACCATTGATTGACAGAAACCCTGAAGATACCTACAGAGGAATGTTTTGACCAATTTTTTAGGAAATATACCCCTGAGCGGGATTAATTTTAGATTGAAGTTAAAGTCGTGCGCAAGATAAATCGTTAAGTTACAAACAAAATACATATGTAGACACAAAAAAATATGACCAAATACATAAATAAGTACGTGCACACATCAAAAAGAAAAGAAACCAAACAATCGTTTTGCAACCATTTGGCATAACACGACGAATGGACACGCTTTAGATTTCAATCATCGATATGAAACCATCTTTTTGTTCACTCTTATCAACATACATGAGTTATTGTGAAGGTTATAACTTAGAATTGAACATATTGATTCGTTTTGCGATATAATCAATATACCGAGGTAGGGTAGGCAACGCAATTATGTCTTTCAAAGAATTTAAATCGACGATTATGGAAATTGAATGGAAGACTGAAGAAAATTTAGGATAATTTGTTTAGAGTCAATTCAATTGACGACATTGGTATAGTAACAAGTAGAATAGGACAATGACAAATAAAATTATAAGTTGCCAACATAACTTAGCGTTTTGCTAATCAATTGCCTACTTCTTCTATTTTTTGTATCGATTGACTAACTAACTTATATTGTATTCGACCAGTTGCTCTCCAGCTGCAGCCTGGGCAGCTCTGTGGTTTGCCTCGTTTAGATTCACTGCATCTAGCATTCGATAGTGCAGAGTTAAGCTGATAAATTTCCTGCCATGACCTACTGATTCTCCATTTTCTGAAACCAGTCTTCATCCACTGTTTTCTTCAGGTCATCCATTTTATAAAGTAACGTCAAGTTTCTCCACCAGAAATATTCAGTATAAGATAGTCGATAATTTCGGAGATACTGAATTTTCCTCTACTAGGAAGTTGCACTTCCAGACCAGCTCAGTGTGATCGTACTCAATTTAGATGCTGTCTGTCTGATTTTCGTCTGTTTTTAAAGAGATAATGTCCTGTAGCTGGATTAACTCAGTATCTGCTTCAACCTTTAAATCGTTGACTACATCCATAGCTGCAAAATCCTCTGAAACCATTGTCTATCTACAAAGTTCACCAATTCGCCAAACCCACATCGATCCCCAAAATTATAACCTATGACTGTTTAATTTTTTACTACATTGGAAATAATATTTCTCATTAATAGACAATGGTTAAGGCCAAATGAGATCATTCGCATGTTCATCCATCATCCATCATCATACATTTCGATACATCAATCAATTTGTCTGTTCCATACATTTATCCTTGAATGGATCAAACGCCCACTGGTATGGACTATTGTTTATTTTCGTTATTAAAAATGTTATTAATATTATGTTAGTTTGTTTGTGATTTATTGTTGGTAGTTTGACCTACAGGCCTAGTTGTTTGATTCTTTGGTTTAGTCTTGACGATGATTGATTAGTAAGATCCAGCTTTCATAGGATATATTGTTTCCTCTCACTCCCTTGCCTGCCTTTATTTGAGGTTTTCGTCTCTCCTCTTCTTTCGTCTCGAGTCAGTGCTGGGTTATTGTGTCATCTAAGCTTTCTGCCTTTAGGTCGTTGTTTACAAGCGATCGACATCCAGGTCCAAGATCATTTCCTACTGATGACGCTCATGTATAATGGTACGGTGTACCTTCTCTGGGCAAGGAAGTCAGTCCGGCTACCAACTCGATGACTGGCTCAGAAACACTGCTTGAGCATGTTCCAGTTCGAAAAAATAAGAATATTAGCAGACATAGACAACAAGTGATATAATAATTTTCAAAAGACAAAAATATTGTCTCGATGGCTCTTGTATATCCCAAGGAATTTAGACTTTTCGACAATCGTTTTCACTGTTAGAAGGTTATTGTGTCTAGACTTTAAGTAAGGTTTCGACCTATTTCGCAACCAATAACATAAAACAAATGAACATAATTTCCCGCCAACTTCCTTTCGCCTTAAACAAAAGAGCTTAACTCCACTCTTGCATCATTTTAAAGTTGTCAATCAAGTTTAAGTTATTGGAACTTTGAAGGGCCATAAATATCGAACAAAAGGACAGAAAGACAATCCATTCAAAATGGGTTCTGAGAAAACTGGCAACATTCATGAAATGGGAACAAATTGGCAAAAATATGTGTTGAGATGACGGGTTTTTTATTAAGCTTGTCTTGTGTTTTGTGGTTGAAAGTCGCTACTGAGCCTGACTAGGATCTGTAAGAGACTTTTCCACACATTCCGGGTACCCGGATTATAACCGGAAACTAAGTTTTCTAATGTATTCTTATTGAGTATACCTTCATCGGATATTGTAACATTTGTTGTGTGGGTCGTGTGTTACCAAAGTGAGTTTCTAATAGCAATAGAGATTGTCAAAAGTAGGTTGACCAGATCAATTGGTTGCCCATGTCAATCTTCTAAAAGTATTTTTTACTTTTTAATAATCGTTTTGGCTCACTGAGCGTTATTTTAATGACAAATAAGATTGAAAAAACGCCTTGTTGACACATAACAGATAAATGACAAAATTGGAGATTTTTTTTTTATTTTATTTTTTTTTATTTAATATGGGTTTGCTCTTGACTCTAGTCTAGGTCATAGATGACAGAGACAAAGTCGACGATGGAGCGAGCTTACCCAGAAGAAGCCTGTTCACTCTAATTTTGAAGAGATTAGGGTTGTATGCGTTCGGAAACACAGACGCAGGCAAAGAGTTCCACTCCTTTGCTGTGCGCATTATAAAAGACGTTTGGAAACGTTTAGTGCGAATTGGTGGAATAGCAACAAGGTAGGGATGGTAACTTGCCACTGCAAGTTACCATCCCTACCTTGTTGCTATTCCGCGCTAGACGCACTCGTCTAGATGTCCGATGGTAGAAGGGGGCCGGTGGGATGAGATCGTGGAGTTCCTGGACACTCTCCCCGAAGTACAATCTGTAGAAGACCGACAAGCAGGCAACCTTGCCTTAGATATTGTTTATTTTATTTTTGATTCTAGTAGCTATAACTGAAAATAAATTAGTTCTTACCGCTCCACTCTTCAATTTCACTTGTAAAAGGTCTCATAAGAATAAGTCTGTTTAGTTTAACTTACATATTTCTAATAATTTTCTTATAATAAAGTTTCTAATAATTGTTTACTTTGATTTAATATTATTGTTTATTTAGTCATGATTGTTTATTGATAATTTTATTATGATTTAATGACATTTATGATTTCTGTTTTTTCTATTTTTATTTTGCCTAGATTTGACAGGCTTTATTAATAGTGGTATTTATTTTGTTTCTTTTTTTTTTTAATAATATTTCAATGTTGTTTTGGACAGACTAATAACTTGTTTGTGTGGTTTTTTAAACTGTTAATTGAAGTTGGTTATAATGATACATAAATTAATAAACATGTTTTCTCATCTAATAAACATTTCCAAACTATATTTCACTTCTGGTTTCCACTCGCTGGAACTGCGTCAAAGATTACGTTTCTTTAAACGAAAGTATTTTGAAGTGAAAGTTATTGTTTTCCATTTCTATATAATGGTGGAACGCTGTTCCCATTGTGTGGTACTGTGGGTAGGCAGCGGCCGTGGTTCCGGTTCTAACTAGTTTGTTTACGCTTTTCATTGTAATAGTGAAAAGTTCGTGTTAGGTTGGGTGATTTTTGCTGAGATGACACGAAATATTTTAAGCATTTGAGGTTCTGTGGTAACGACTTGTCATGAATTACTTGTATTGTAATAAACGCTTCCACATTTATGCTGAGCCTGTATAAAGGCAATTTACACGTGTTTGTAGAGTTCAGAAAGTTCGCTTAGAGACTTCACTCAAAGAGCTCACACGTAATAGTTCAATAGTCAGTAAAATCTCCTTGAATGTAATACCAGTGTATTAATTAATCAAATTAATTATAGCAGTAATTTTTTTTTAAAGGACCCACGGTGCGCCATCCTTACAGACCGATGCGCATATCTGGCCAAATATTGACTTGACATCATAATGTATTGTTTTAGTTATGCGATGCAATGATATTAACATGTCCTATAAAATAAACATGTGTTGGAGCCCCATTTTACTTCAGCGCGTTGGCTTCGCCTTTCAAAGGGACTTCAGAGTGTCGAGAAAATCTGAAATCTATTAATAAAAAATAAAAAAAGAATAATAAAATAAATAATAATCCCCATACGCCTAAAGTAGAATAGAGAGTAGGGTAGGAACTCCATTTTCCGCACTTAGACTCCCATTCGGTCCGTTGTGCGTAGGTGTCCCGGTTAAGTTAGCCAGCCTAGCTCCACCCAGAAGCACAGAAGTTTCCTGTGAAGCTCCCAGGCTTCGCGGAGCAACCTCACCGTTCCGAGGATTTTTACACGTTGGGTAGCCACGGCCTCGCGTTCCAGGATTACGTGGGTGGCGAATTCTTTGGCGTCAAAGCAGCCATACGCATAGGCGTATGGCTGCTTTGGATGAAGAAAAATCTCTCGGTTAAGTGACTGTGCTACCTCTTACTAATTTGGTTCGTAATTACACTACACTTTGTTTACCGGTGCAAATATAAATGTAAATAATCTTCAAGTAAAACAGCTGTGAAAGAACCGGACAGACGGCCAACAACCCTAATCTCTTCAAAATTAAGAGTGAACAGGCTTCTTCTGGGTAAGCTCGCTCCATCGTCGACTTTTTTGTCTCTGTCATCTATGACCTAAACTAGAGTCAAGAGCAAACTCATCTCAAAATATATATGAGGGCTTCATTTGGCTCATAAACCTCAAATAGATGACGGCTATTTAATTTTCTATTGACGTCAGATTTGAAACGATTCGCCTTTTTTGCCGTATTGCCCCGAAGCAAGGCGATTAGAGGCGTTGCAGTCGAGAGTTTCATACAAATAATACTGCACGGCTCGAGTTGATACGGTGACTAACCCTTTCCGAGTTGATATGTGTGCTATGATTTTAACCTACCCTTCACAATTCAACTGTCGAAAATTATTAGCATGCCAATCGATTTGAAAACAAAAATCAAATTAAGAAATTCTTTTTATTCAGCATCCGTGAAAAAAAAAACAAAGTACTACCGTATAAAATAATGTGTTGAATAAAACCTCTTTTTTACTTATGTTTGGTAATTGTATTATTTCCTACTCCTTGATTGTCGAATCGTGATTTCAACGAATGATGCTCCTAAGTATCGACTACTTTAACTTTGGCCTTCGCACATAATTCATCACTTGGCTTTTGTTTATTTATATAAAAAAGTTAAAATTATGATTGTTTTATTATGTGTTTTCCTTGGAGATTTTTATTTTGAATGAATTGGCAATAATGTGGTTTCATTAGACCTATGAACCTCCTTCTGAATTTCAATTTTGATTTGTAATTTTAAATAAAACTAGCTGCGCCTCGCGGTTTATCAGATACTCCTCGTGAATGTTGAAAATTATCCAAAGGGAACACACTCCCGGGATAAAAACAATCTCTATACCAAATTTCATCTAAATCGGTCTAGCCGTTTGCGTGTGAAGAAGTAACAAACTTACACACACACTCACAAACTTTCGCCTTTATAATATTAGTGTGATATATATTGTGATTACGTTTGTGTTCACCATTTTCCAAAATGTTAGATCAGTTCATAGCATAAGGAGCTCCTTATGCTAATAACTGAGAACTATTTGTATCTCCCTGGAAACACAGCTGTGTTGCCAGAGAGATAGAGCAACACAAATATTAACTACGTTTTTCTGTTTTTGCGATCAAAAGTAAGGTGGCTAACACAGGGCCCTAGTGCCGTTCCTCAAGTTATACTAGATAGTGCTATTCTACCAGAAATGTCGATTATCAGTATATCATAGTCATATTAAATGTATGGAGATGTGCTACCAAAATGTTACTTTGAAAAGTTCTAAAGAGTCGCAAAATTTGCCATTTTATTTTGTGTTTGCGGGAACTTAGGACATCCGAAACCGGAACTAAAGTGTACAAGCAAAGCCAGCGAATTACGTTCCTGTCATCCCATTCATTCCTTTAAACCCTGCAGCGGAGATAGGTTAGGATTGACGTGACCATTACATGAAGTGGCGAATTATTTGACGAAATGGCCGACCACTTGATAAAATGGCCAATTTTATGATCTGGCTACAACATATAAGACGTATGCGAGAAAACAAATTACGTATTAAAATATGTTTATAAAACATTTATACCATAACAATAACAATATTAGTTACGCTTAAAGACTCAAAGGAATTCCGATTTTACTTCAGAAAACTTAAACATACAATTATTCTAACACACAATGCATTCCATGCCGTCTAATCTATGGCATTTATGGCTAATTTACTGTGATATCATAGACAATCGATCTATATTCTAGATTATGGATTACACGGTGCCTTGGTATTAGTCATGTATGGAAATGTGTGGTAAAGCAACTGTTTTGCAATGGCTGTTAGGTAAAGAAAATTCTTTCCAAACCTTTCAAAGTATTATGAGAACTAAAAACTCTTTTGTTCATTCACAGGATAGTTCCTGTGAATATATATATATATATATATTTATATTTATATCTTGGGACAACTCAAACACGGTCATACGATCCCAAACTAGGCAGAGCCTGTGCTATGGCAACCAGACAACTGATAAACATATTCATACATATAATAGACAAATTACACCCAGACACAGAACAAATAATCATGCTCATCACATAAAGATTTGTCCTGGGTTGGAATCGAACCCACTACCTCCGGTTTAGCAGTCAGGGTCACTAACCACTCGACCAACAGGCCAGTCAAATATATAATTCACTTATAAAAGATTATCCGTGTACTTTACAAATCTTGTAGTTCCAATTTGTCGTACACGTGTCTATGGAAAAAAAACATCAGTAAAAATTATGAATCAATTACTTAGTAAAAACATCGAACAAAACGACCCATCATTGACCTTCACACTTATGACTACCCAGTACCTATCATCTTTTTTCACACAGCAAATAATCATTATTAGGCAGCCATTTTTTATCCGAGTTCCCTAGTTTCCGCGTCGTCATAAGCATGGTCTTCAAATATTGTTAAAATGTAACGCATGACTTAATTTTTTAGGGTTCCCCCTAACGGGACCCTATTACTAAGACTCCGCTGTCCGTCCGTCTATCCGTCTGTCACCAGGCTGTATCTCATGAACCGTGATAGTTAGACAGTTGAAATTTTCACAGATGATGTATTTCTGTTGCCGCTATAACAGCAAATACCAAAAAACAGAATAACATCTAAGGGGGCTCCTTTACAAACATTTTTTTTTTTTGCTGTTTTTATAGATAATGCTACGGAACCCTTCGTGCGTGAGTCTGACTCCCACTTGGCTGGTTTTTTACTGACAGCACTGTAATGTTCCATGACGTCGTTTATCATCATCTGCTTAGTCTTTTCCAAGCTATATTGGGGTTGGCTTCCAGTCTAACCGAATTCAGCTGAATACCAGTATTTTACGTGGAGCGACTGCCTAACTGACCTCCACATGACAAGATCGATTACATCCCAGTAACTGAGTAACACGATACTTCTTTGACAAGATCGATGTCAGATTTTTTTGGCTTCTGACTGCCAAAGATCTACAAAATGACATCAGAGACCAACGGCTTTACGTGCTTTCCATGCATACCCATCCAAAGACCGACCTCGGCAAGTGTTGCTTACCCTTAAAGATAGACCCGTGCAGTTGTTATTATTTAGCCACGAGTTCCACTGCGTCGTCATGAACATGGTCTTAAAATATTGGCTAAAATCAAACTAAAATGACTCAATATTTTTTTCTATTTTTTATTGGAAACACCACAGTGTCTGATGACGTCATTATCCATGTTATTAGTTACACGGAAGCGTTTATAGTAATTGGGTTATTTAAGGAGCTCTTTGGGTTAAGAGGAGTCACGCCTTTGCCATTAGTTCGTGGATTCTGTTAAAAGCCAGATAATGGGAGGACTTATTAGGAGTGATTTATTTTTGTTGAAAAACAATGCACGATTTTTATGGGCAATAGGCTCATCTAATATTTTGAAGGTTCTGATTCTATAAAGTGGTTTTAAGTGTCAGTGAAAGACAAACAGGGTCCAAACCTTGGCCTTAAGACAAATACCTTTTGGCTCGGTTGGATAAGGGGCCTGATACTGAAGGCTATCGAGCCTAGATACGGCTCGTATTATTGTAAAGAAAGTTCCTTTTCGGGAGCCCTAACCACCGGCAGCTAGTTGCGTGTTTATCGAGCTGCGTCTTTGATGTGGTGCAAATCTGACGAGATGTGTTTTCTGGCGGAATGCGTATTTTACCACTTGCATTTCTGACGACATGCTAGAGTTGCCTTGCTTCCAACACCGGCGAACTTTGTATGTGATTAATTTGTATAGAAAAATAAATAAACGAAATAACAATATTAAAGGCGTGGGTATCCACAAACAACGGTAAATATCGACAGTCGTTCACCACTACAAAGAATGTTTATCAATTCATAACATAATGCTCTCCTTTGTTGTGTAAGTTCCAAAAAGACTTATTTTATTCCCGATTTAACCTGCTTAGGGAACGGATTTTCATAAATCCTTCCTTAGGTAGTGTTTTTAACCAACTTCAAAAAAAGGAGGAGGTTCTCAATTCGTCGGAACCTTTTTTTTTATAAGTATGTTCCCCGATTACTCTAAGATGGCTGGACCGATTTGGATAATTTTTTTTTGTTTTCTTGTAAAAGGAACATTTTTGCTCTCTCGGTTTTGTAAGTGCGTTATCTGTCTGTATGATGAAGAAAGAAAATATTTTTGGATTGTATGAGATACATGAGATAGATATGAGATAAAAGAAAGATATATATGATTTGACAGTTAGTAATAGCGTGATCGTTGACAGGCAGAACAGAAGGTAACGGGAAAAGGCAGGAAGATGATGATGATGTCTGTCAGTGAATATAAGTTATTTCAGTTTATTAGTACGTTCCTCAAATATTTCGGACAAATTGTTTGGAACCATAACTCGATGTAACGACTCGTTGTCCAGGGACTAGTGGAAGGCAAGTGGTAACACAGTCGATCACCTACGCGCTGGACAGACTCAATTAAAGCTGCAACTCCAGCTTCCATAATCCAATGTTTCCCGTAACGCTGTAGACCGCAATAACTGGAACATTGCAAGGGCTGCATTATCTGCAGTAGATAAGACCACTTTGACAGAGTGGTCGAATTCAAGAGTGAACGACTAAGGAGAAGGAGCATTAACTACACCACAGTTGGCAAACGTTTACCTTACTTTAACTAAACTTATTTAACCGGCAACGTCAAACGTCAATTTAGATGCTGGTCACGACTAAAGGAAAACTGGCCACTGATGTAGGTGACGGTAACACTGCAACCTGTATGACGTCACGCTAGTTACTGATACGGAAGAACTTTGAAGATTCTTACGTGATATCACGATTATCGTTATTAAGTAAAAAATTGTGCGGCCTTACTGGGACTATATTTTTTGAGCCGGATAGCCATACGTTACCAATTTCATGATAGCTTGAATATTCTTAATGATCATCATTTTATGAACCCAAAAGATATAATCAAGGAATAAATGGAATATAGTATCATGTGAATTATATAGGCATAGTTAATGAAATAATAGATAGATGATGATAAATATTATCAAGAGAGTCTTCTTGACTTTGTGCAAGTTGTACGTCTCTGCATTTTGCATAAATAACGTCTTATGAGCATTTACTCCTTACGCTATTGTATTTACTCCTTACGCTATTGTATTTACTCCTTACGCTATTGTGTTTACTCCTTACGCTATTGTATTTCAAACCGCCTCACAAGTTTTTTCTTTCATGTTCTTTCAAAATGTTAAATGAATGAACCGATTTTAATGAAACCACGTCTTCAACAGTTACTTTTCGTCGGCCTAATTTGTTAACCAGCTAAGTAAATTTTTTGGCCAATTTTACTTTTTAAGTCTGTCAACAAGTTCAGACGAATTTTTTTTTTTTTTAAGGATACCTTATGATAAAGCTATAACGACTTTATCAACCTAAAAACTTAAGAAATGCCATGCTCGAAAACCTGCTTTCTGAACAATAGGTAAACTTCATAAAGCAATACTGCTAAATCCTATAGGAACCAACAGGATTTTCAGAATGATGATTACTGAAAAAAGGTGTATAAATTCCGTATTAGGCCGACGTTTTGTCATCGTAGTCATAATTTTAGCCGAATGATGTCGACTGCTAGACTTACGTCTTCCCCAAGAGTTGCCACATCCACCAGTCCCTGTGTCTCACTTCCATCGGATTCCCGCGGCCTTCACACAGTCATCGGTCCTCATCTTTCAGCGTCTCTTCATCTTCTGATACGTCGTCGCTACTCGAGAACCTTTTAACCCCATCGACTCTTATCTGTTCTGCGAGCAATGTGTCCACTACCACTTCGATTTGGCGATTCTTCAGGCTATTTCGGAAACCTTGGTTCTCCTGCGTGTCATTAATTTGTTAGATATTTAATCAGAGGTGCTTTACCAAGGTCTTTGTTACCATGGAAACATCTAGTCTAAGGTAATGCTGCATGTTCAATATGACGTCACATACACGGAAACATTTAACATTATTGGGTTAGATATTAAAGGAAGCTTACAATCGGAGGCGTGAGATTCTTGCATGACAATATTAATATGTGTGTAATTATATGTTACTACTAGTATTACTTTAATAGCTGAGATCATTCTTATATTGATATCGGAGAAGATTTTTGGAGCCGGTTTTTAAAGTGCGGAAGTTTTCGGTTGATGAAATAAATTTTGATTTAGTTGCGAAAAAATGGTAGATTGATTTACGCCCAGCTCTTAAGTTATAAACGCAAAGTTATTTTTTCAAGCCACTTTGATACTTCTCGTCTGCCAAATCTGGGGTCCTGGGCTCGATTTCAGGTCCGGCGAAAATTGTTACGGGGTGATTCGGGCAGCCCGGATTTGGAAGCTTGTTGTGTGATACCTCTGTACCTCAGAAAGAACGTAAAGCTATTGGTTCTACGCCTGATCTCTCCACGTACTCTGTTCCTCTTATCTCATAGGAGAATATAGGAACAGAGCGTGCAACTATTAGCGAACACACTTGTGCAATATAATATCTCCTGCATGGTGGCTGATATGCATGGCCCCCGTGTCCGAAATTCGGTCCGGAGGATCATTATTATGGCAAGACCAACGAGTGCCAACGAAACTGCAGTCTAAGAGCGCTTACGCACTACGTCTGATACGAACCCGATCAGTATCCGTGAAAAGACGGCCTAGCGTAGTCGTAGAACAATTTGTATGGTAGCTTACGCACTACACCCGATTTCCGTCATCCGATTTATCTCCGTCATCCGAGAATCTCCATTTCGGATAAGATTATTGACGGACCGAAGTGGCCAAAGTATTTTTTGTAAGAACTTTTGCGCACTACGTCCGAACCGAATCCGAGCTGCGTTCGAGGAAAGAGGCAGAGGGGCCGGGACCGATCAGTACCCAGCTATACACCAATACTCAAAGACAACTCTTCGGTAAACCTGTACATCCACTTATCACCACCATTTCAAGGTCTTAACCATCACGCACAAACAATAGATGACCAGATATCTCTTCTATACATGGTTGTTCTGTCAAACCACTTATTAACCTAATAAACTGGACCGGTTTAAACAATGGGTCTTAAAACAATTGACGACGACATTTCTTTGGAGATTGTTATTAATACTTTGAAGTGATGAAATTGATGGGCTGGACTAGTTTATAATGGGTGACAAAATAATGCTTGGGTATTAAGATCCATAGGGATAAGTCAACAAGTTTTAAATTTATTTACCGTGATGATTGGTGGTTTGGTGAAGTAAGCGTGAATGGATTCCGTGAGATCCTGGGTTCTTTCAAAATGGGAAAGTGTTATTGAGTTTTTCTACAAAACAAATTATTCAACTTAGCACACGTCTCAAAAAATTGCCGAATTCTGTTTGAAAGCAATAGGCTCGCCTTCTTTGACGTAGAACTCGTACTGGCAAAGACAAACTAAATGTCCTGTTTCCCCTTTGAGGATATTAGCATCATATTTTTTGGTCATATTGGTTTTGGTTGACCAAATTGATTGATCTTTACTCTCGAATTATGTTAGTTGCAGAAAACCAATATGACTAAAAAATATGATGCTAATATCCTCAAAGGAGAAACAGGACCTTTAGTTTGTCTTTGCCAGTACGAGTTCTATGTCAAAGAAGGCAAGCCTATTGCCATCAAACAGAATTCGGCCATTTTTTGAGACACCGGGCTGCTAAGTTGATATAATTTGTTTGAGTGCCTACTTGCGTGAAATATCCTCAAAAATCACAACATTCACAAGCTAAATATAAACACCATAACACACCATATACCAGTTTACCCATTAAGCACCGTCTACCGGGTATAACCAGAGCCGTATAAAGAGTGGCGTGGGCGAACCAGTCGAAACGTAATTATTCTTATTGTACTCTCAAATGTATGGCTATTGTATGTATAATACGACATAGTTAAGTGCCGTGTTTGGTTACTTTCTAATTAAACGTTTACTTGAAGTAGTGGCAGGATTGAATGACTAGAATTGACAAAGTGCAGGGTGCCTTTCTTCTAATAAAGGTTGGCACCGAAGCTTATAATTCGTGATCTGTACTTGGAAAGCGGTCAAAAAGTACTAAAGGTTCATCAGGCTGCCTCTTTTGGGCTTCAAAACTTACGTTATGTATTTTGAACTTTGATCTCAAACAGATAAGTTTGATTCTGGTATACAAGCTTGGTCATTGCATTGTTCTAGTCCTTATATCATAGGGATCATGGAAGTAGGTCCTTTTTGTGTATATCGGGACATCGTTCATACACCGGTGTTTCTTCTCAACGATAGCTACAAAAAATAAACTCTTTAAAATATAGAAACACGTGCAAAAACTGCATTCATATTCGTCCATTTGTGTGTTAGTTACGATGCCATAGACAGACACTGTCTTAAACCTAATATGGTGCTCAAAAGAACTGTCGGCGCCGGCGGGCAAATAATACTGATTGGCATTTCTTATCACAATGACATGACTTTCTAACCCAAAACCACAAAAATTCCAATATCCCATTAATAGATAATTTGACAAACCCGTCCCCCATATAAGGCTAGAACCACACTCACGACAAGAAACCCTAGTTCTACACTGTCGAAAATAGTAGGATGTCACTGGGTTACGGTTCTCAACGCCCACTGCCCGCAAGTGTGTAACGAGGTCGGTCGTACGTTAGTATAGTGTAGAACTGACCTCATGACAGATAAGAACTTAAGGTGAATACAGATGGGCTGTACTACTGAGAATAGTCAAAAGTATTTAGTGCACTGCACTATCGATGCAGTTGATTATGTCTGCAGACCTTAGAGACAATATTCGTATTTTATGAAGCGATCGCATTCTTCAAACTGTAAAAATAACAACGAATTTTGACGCGACTTATACATATTTATTTACGTGTGCAGGTTCGTTTTTTTTTTGTTTATCTCTGTCCAACTTCTGAGCTAAGATTATCCCTAATTCCTTCAATATATTGTTAAATTTGAAATACGAACGAATATTTTCATCCTGAATTCCAGTCTCAATTCGTCATATAAAATATCTAGACGTGTTCCAAATTCGCCATAATTCATATGATGTTTTGGCAAAAGTGGGGCGAATGTGGAATAATCCCAAAGAAGAACTGTCCAAAAAAGGTCCAATATTATACAAGCACCAACGTGGTCATATCCTCTATAATCTGTCAGTAAATAAAAGAGATAGTTATTGTAGTAATTGCGTGTCTTTACCTTCAGTGCGGCACACGATTCCACTCGATTAGTAAATTAATGGTCACTTGGGTTTGAGTATGAATGAGCTGTAGAGCGGACTTTTGGTCTAATGGTCAAAGAAAATAAGGTTTGGTGGAAGTTAATTACCAAGACATGTTATGCAAGAGTTTTCAAAGGCATGGACATTTCTGGGTGTTGTAAATAAACTACATTTCAAGAAACTCTGATATTTAGCAGTTTCTTGAAATGTTGTTTTAACCTAAGAAAAATAAAAATAATTTTCGGCTAAAGTTGAGTTTCACTTACAATCACCGTCAAATTCTGAATTCAGTAACCGGGTGTTATTAGAACAGTAAGCAGCAAAAAGAGATCCCATCTTAACAAACATCTACATTAATTTATTATTACAGTCCACTGCCGGACATCATGTAAAGAGATTTCAAATGCGATGTAATGGATGCACTTAAACTGCATTTGCACTCTATACCTAACTTATCTTTATACTCAAAGATCCCGTCTAGCGTTAATCTTAATAAGAGACCTTATTGACCTTAAGGTCTGTAGCCATAATGGCCTTAATAAGGGCGTATGATTGTTATAATTTGAGGTCAAAAATGTGAACTGGACCCCTTTCTACGTGAATGGATGGTTTTTGTTTTGGAAAATAATAATTGATGGGAAATATGTATGGTGGGCAGAAGTCTTGCATCGTATTACCCGGTGATTGTGGAGGGAGGGATAGGCAGCTCCATGTGTAATACTGGTACTCAGCTGCATTTGGTTAGATTGGAAGCCACAGCATGGATAGCATAGTATGGAAAATACTAGACAGATGATGTAGGCAAACGTCCCAACGATGTATGTGTATGTAACGCAAAAACGAATGATGGATTAAACAGAATCTGGATAGTCATTCCACAATTCGTGTTTTCTTGAAATTTTTAAACTCCAGAGCCGGTTCCAACGTTCTTTGTAAGCTTTCAATTTCTTGTATTAGGTTCTGTGTTTGTCTCTTCTCTTGGTATAGTATTCTGTTAATAATATTGGAGTATTTGGATTTTGTATTTGGTTATTGATTTTCTTTGGGTAGTTTCGGAGTCTTCGTCGTGTTCTAGGGCTGAAGGCACGTCTGTGCCCTGTTTTGGTAGAGATCTGCGCTTAAGATTTCCTTGATAAAGAATCGTTTGGGGACTGATTTGATATTAACTTATTGTAGAAGCATAATCAGCCAATAATTGTCCCATACAGAACTATTTTCTATGAAAGGGAATAAGCGGAAATAGGGATGTTACTTGGGTTAAAAAATATGATTCTATTTATAGAAAATGTTTGAATGATTTAGTAGCTATATAAAAGAAAATGATTTTAGTCCGTCAGTTACATTATCAATAAATAATGGATACATATTTTTTATTTTATCAAATAATTATTACACGAAGATAAAACGCATTAAAGATGGAGATGGAGGAGTGGCGGCTTGTAATGTCATTTTCCAGTAAAAAGTGTACTGGTAAGTGACGTCACACGAGTTTTCAACGCACTGTATCGTCATAATTTTTGTTTACGTGCCAAAAGAAAAAATACGTGTCCAATATTTTTTAGAAATCTATCTGCCGGAGTAATTAGATTTTTTTAGTCAAAAATCCTATTCACCACGTGGGCCCAGTGAGAGATGTCACATGTCTTAGAATGTTTTGGTTCTAGAACATTCCGGTTTCCTCAAGATGTTTTCCTTCACCGTTTCGAGACCAGCAGTGATCAAATAAATTACAAAAACCAAAACGCCGCGATAACTCGTAAACTTATTGACAACCTTTTTAATTGAATTACAATTTTTTTGTAACACTACTTACAAGTTGCACATACATGTTACAATAAATCAAACAAAACTTGCCCAAGGGCTGAATTAAGTTAGAAAAAACGTTAAGCGTTAATACTTAGCACCGATAACTGGTCGGATTTAGATCACATACGCTTAATAACACCACAGCTGTGTGTAATACAACCCGGCTCTTAATATTTGAGGCGTGAGTGATTGTGACGTGGATGTGTGGGTACTAGATGTGTGTATGTTATGGGTGAGCGTGGTTTTTATGAAATTGTGAGCGCACTTTTGTTGTAAAGGAGTGGTATTATATTCTATTTTATATTTATAACAAGCAGAGCCGATATCAACTATTCTACCATTGTCTAAAGTCAAACGTATTTACGAAACAAAAAATAATTTCTTTAAAAAAAATAAGATCTTTCCAGTGAATTATTTCTGGTCTTTTTTTATTTATTTTTTTATTTGACATGAGTTTGCTCTTGACTCTAGTCTAGGTCATAGATGACAGAGACAAAGTCGACGATGGAGCGAGCTTACCCAGAAGAAGCCTGTTCATTTTAATTTTGTCTAATATAAAATGTCTAAAGTGAATTGGAAGAGCAAGTGTGCATTTTATTAATTAAAAAAAAATCTTTGCTGTTATTGAAGACAGGACACAACTGGACGTAAATAAAAAAAATTTAAGTATTATAATTTTTAAATAAACATATATATTCACAGAATAACTGGAGCTACTCCAAAAATCGTTCGTCAACTTTTGATCACAAAAAAAAACGATTTAGAAATCAAACCATCCGTCATAGTTTATCATAGCCCAAACAAATAAATCTTTCTAACACAAAAAAAACTTACCTTAATACTAGTTTTTTTAATAGACTTTCACTGGCTATTTATTTAAAAACGTCAACAACGTCTAGTGGATGTTACTTTCACTGTTTGTATAAACTTTGAATAGTAAGAAGGTTCGCTTTAGGCAATGATTAGCATAATGATAAAATATCAATAATAGTGTTTTATGGGTGAGAAATGTGAGAAAAACGTGTTACTTTGCCACCTGCATAAGACAGCTTTCAAGTTATTTACTAGTTTTCTACTATTCTTGCAAATGATAGCAAAGCCCTCAAAGTTGTTTCAATGAATACCATTTTTTTTTGTGTGTTACTTCAAAATGAGCGGTCAAATATACGTAGATACGTATTACATTTTATCAAAAAACATAATAAAGATAAATGACTTAATTTGGGATCTCGCAAATATCTTTCGTCTCTTTTCTTAAACGTTGTTAAAAAACTGTAACTATTAAACTTTAGGACCTCAGAGACAATACCTAAAGTTCAAAAGATTCAATTCTCGTACTAAAAGTTCAAACGTTGCTACATCATTTTAGTGAAAATCGATATAAAAAAACTGTCTAAATGAGTTTTTTTTAATGATGGAGAATAAACTGATTACGATGCAAACGGGATTGTCTCTCAGCTCAGAAAAAAAACAAGTACAATATTCATTAGCACATCTAGTAAAACATACATCTTAAACAAATAATGATCAACGCGGCTGTCATATCCAGGTCACGTTCACTTTCGATAGCTGAACACTTAGATGCATGACCCTGTACGATTTATTGAGAGAAAGTCATTAATAAAGGCTCAAGGGGTCGTTGGAGTGTATAATCTTCTTGCAGCTGAGGTTAGGAAATAATGACCCTTAAATTAATGTCAAGCTCTTAATAAAGAAGTATGCACGTGGAGGTATGCACTTTTACGAGCGATTGTCTCGTTATTGTCGTATTGCCTCTTCATTCGATAACCACTCTATTTATTTATTTATGTAGCTTTAATTACTCTCTGCACTTACAGTACGAACCAACACGTACAAAGAGTCATATTATAAAGTATTTATCAATAATGAAAACAAATAATTAATTGCTGGAAATAATAAACAATAATAATGAACGTCTCTCTATACGGTTTATATTATCTCAGTGATTCGGTCGCTCGAAGCTTGCACCTAAGTGGAAGGAGGCCTGAATCCTAGAAAAATGGCTAGTTATGCTGCTGGAGATCATCAGTATGATTATTGATATCCAGATAGGACATCAGGGGCCCTACTATGAAGTCTTAAAACGATCGAGATTCCGCTCGAGAAACGAAGCTATACATAGCGTATAGCTCTATCCCTTTTACAACGTCGGAATTGGATGGCATTAGCACGCATGGTAGGGCACCTGCTAATAAAGAAAAACACTGTTTGACCCCATCTATTCCACTCGTGCGACCCTGTGAGTGTGCAAGTTTAGAGAAACCGCCGGTGTGGGATGGGTGAGTGATTCGGTTTGTGTATGATTGAGGTATTCATCATATCAGCCGAAAGACGTCCAGCTACCGAAAGTGAATGCAACCTACTTTGTGGCTACCAGGCTACTTATATCTTGATTAAGACGATACTTTGCTAGGTTTAATCTTGGGATTGGTCTGAGACACCTCTTTTCACCCCTTAGTTTGTTTCGGTATTTCATCTCAGAGTAGTCAGCTAGGAAACACCGGCCTCATCAAGCTTAAAATTAACAAAAAAGATTAACGTCTAAAAGTGTTATGTTTAACCTACTTATAAATTTAATATCATTCATCGTTTGGATGGGAAATCATCAAATGACTCCTTCTACTCTGGGCGGAGCGCAAGGGAGTGTCAGACTCTTACTGACTAAAACCCATCCGTGTTCCTCCTAATGCTCTTTGCGGTATGCGGCCGCGGTGACCCTATCGAACAAATTCTACAACCCTGGCAGGCACTAGCCAAAATGATCCCAATCTCCTATGCTGACATCCCTTAGAAACCTCTGCCTGTTTCTGGGCTAACAAAAAATGCCTGAATATATTTGCACAAGGTGATTAGCCAACATCGATCAAAACTTTATAAACCAATAAATCCCTGCTACCTTTCATCAGCCCATTAACACCAAAGAAACTTAATTTCAAAATACGATTGCATAAGAAAACGATAATAATCTTAACAATAACATAGTACGAGCTGCCAAAGAAAAGAATAAAATTAAGTTATTAAAATAATTTGATATTGTAACCTGCTATTTTGGTGTTTCACTTACGTAATAAGTTTGTATGTACAAGTTGAACTGACTTTCCCTTAGATTGGTATCTCAAAAACATATCTTGATTATTGACAAAGAAAAATATGTATATTGTTATGAAAATTAATGTGTTATCTGAAACAAAACTACCGGTCAGTTCTGTAAACATGTCGAAGTGAAGGCTTGGGTGAAGTGATCACGAGGTGAGCTGTCAATCCATACAATCAAGATGTCACGTGATCACGGAGTGAGCTGTCATTCCATCTTGATTATATGGATAGCTCACCTCGTAGCTAATACGAGGAACGACGAAATTCATCTTTAAACCTTAATTACCCACCAACACGGAAAACTGCATCAAACCAACCGCTAATAAGTCAATTAACTCTTTTTTAACCAAATAATCTTTTTTTTGTTTCAGAATTCACCGACATCGTCCCTCACTTTATAAGGTATAATTTTGTTATTATTACTGTAACCGATCTTTTGTTCATTTAACCGACTGCAAAACAAAGGAGGGGTTCGTTTCGCACGGGTGGGAACAAAAAACGATTTCAATCTCCGGCTAAATAGTTCTTGAGAAAATCCTGGCGTTAATAAGTAGGTTATATTAAAGAAGTTTGGTAAGTATTAAAAAAAGGATTGGGATGTGAAGGTTATTTGAGGTTGCCTGGGTTATACATATACCTACCAGGAATTCCAACAGATATTGCAGTGACCTCTATTTAATCCTAATTACAATTTCGTATTAGCAGCCCGTCCCGGTTTCGCACGGGTCGCAAAGCATAGTTATGAGGTTCCAGTCGGCATAATTTTGCTAACAACGGCAATAATCCTCGTCATTTTGTAGCCAATTTAAAGCCGCATGGTACACCTAAACCTTCATCGTGAGTCACTCCATTGCATTGTTATAAATCGTACGAAAATCCGTTCGGTAGTTTTTGAGTTTATCGTGTTTAGAATAGGGGACTTTCTTTAAAAATTATGTCGTGTATTTATTTTTTGGGAGCTCCCGTTTTGATAAAATAAAACTAGAGAAAAGAATGTACCTAATAGACGAGGGAATAAAGTAATACTCCAGGGACCTAGTAAAAGTGACATTCAATCAGAGAAAACAGCCGGTCGATTCTGTAAACATGTCGAAGTGAGCTGTCAATCCATACAATCAAGATGTCACGTGATTTTGAACGTCAAAGTTCTACATAAAGACAGTCCTCCAAAACGCCCGCTCGTCACCACTTCCTAGTGTTATAGCTGGGAAGAAGAAGTGGCGCAACAAACTCCCCAGCAACACATCTGTCTGTTAAGTTATAAAAACTTGAATTTATACAGCAGTATGCAAAGTTTACAAAACATGACACAGAAAATTATATGTCTAATATGTAAATCAACATCGAGCTGTCATTCCATCTTGATTATAGGGATTGACAGCTCATCTCGTGATCACTTCACCCAAGCCCTCACTTCGACATGTTTTCAGAATCAACCGGCTGTATTTGTCAAAAAGTTCATACCGAAAATACCGTTGAATTACAAAAATATTCATCCTATTGTATTTTAAAATCATTAAACAATAAACAGACCTTAGATCCCCGCAGACTCTAAAATCAGACGATGATCGAGACAATACATGTGCAGATACATGTCATAATATAAAGCAGGCGTGAACATAGAGTCAGTACGTTACGAGTTACGACACAATGGTGTCTAAATGTCGTGCTGTGATGCGGCTTGATGTACCGCGCAATTATTATAGCGTGTGTCGCGGGGCAAGTGTGAATGTTGGATGTTTGGTGAAATGTCTGGGTGACAATTATAAGAGTTGGAGTTGTTTCTCGTGTGCATATTGTATTTTATTTTATTTTATTTCGCGAAAAGGTATACAGTCTGACAAGATAATTTCTTTATAAATATTTATTGAACATCAAAATTAGTTAGTTTAGAACACAAAAGAATTCTTAAAATTTACAACTGGCGGCCTAATAATAATTTATCGTATAATCATAAATTACACGAGAATTATTTGGATAATATTAAACAATTTAAATGATATCAAAAGAAAACGGAGAATGCGTATAGAACGCGTTGCGGTGATAAATTCGCTTGTGTCCGACTTTTGTAGTTAAAAAACCTTAAATAAACAAACAAAATTCAAATGAGAACGGAATTCAATAACTATATTATAATAACCACTTCCTTCCTTTCATGTCATTTCGACAACTTCTAAATCCGAGTCCACCATAATTACCTCAGAGGTCGATGTTACCAGTATCTATAAGTTTTAATTGACCTCTTACAAAACTGCCGGGATGTTGGAACACTTTATTGGTATCCCACTCAGCATGTAATGGGGCGACGCCTACCAATACCATAACGATTTCCTACTATTAACTATTTAATATAGCTCCTCAGGTACAATCGGCAAAAGAGGCAGGTAAAAACTCCAACTAAAAGTGAAATGGAGAGGTATTTTAAGAAGCGTTTGCATTCGTATCGCAATCACAAACTGTCTCACATCAAACACCTCTTATTACCCTACATTAAGACAAATTTTGGATATTGATTGTCGCTAAGATAACATTTGGAACTTGAATTCGAATGCTTTTCGAGATTCGCCATTCTGAATGATTGATTATTGAGCTCCTTAGAGTTTTGAGAAAAGCTAGACGATAACTGAGAAACGCTTTTGCTGCCTGGATAGGTCTGTCGAAGACAACTAGCTTAATCAACCGTTTCATTAAAAGCCTAGCTTTTTCATTAAACTACGCCGTATAATCAGCTACATAAGTGGCATGGGCAACAAGTCAATCGATACTGACATCACGCAGTTAAATGAAAAGGCTAGGCAACTAATTCAACTCTGAGTTTATTTTGGTGTTTCTTCTGAGGGTAGTGTGCTAAAAAATACTGACCTCGTCGAGTTTATATGAGCAAAAAATATTGACGAGTAAAGTTATTTTTAACCAAAACTAACACTTTTACACGTCAAACATGAATCAAATATCATTTGATAAATTATTATGTACCGTGAAGTAGCGTTTTCAGGTTCTGGTGTGAAGGGTTATGAGTGCCAGTAATACGGCACATAAGTTCAGCTTTGTCTTTGAGATAGCAACATATCTGTGATGTCTCCAGTTCTGAATTTAAGACACTAAAGACAAGAGTAACGTCGCGAGTTGGTTGCTTGGCCACCTACTTGTCTTTTGCGTTGACTGTACTTGCAACTCATAATTTAATAATTTCATGTAACTGCACGTTTTGTAATGCAACTCATTTAGGATGTTATTGCGCAATTACCATGCAAGCCATAGCATGCCACTTACTCGCTTCTGCCAGCGACTTCACCCTCGTAAATGTCGGAAATTGTCCCTAGGGAACATACTCTCGGTTATTGTCTAGAATAGCCTATGTGCTATTCCAGACTATAACCTAACTATGCGCCAAATTTCATTCAGATCCGTTCAGCTGTTCTGACGTGATTGAGAAACAAACATCCAAATTTTGGCATTTATAATAGTACTAGCTGCGCCCCGCGGTGTTACCGGCGGTTTATCAAATACGCTAAAACGTGTTATACTTAAAGCCTATGTGTTAATCCAGGGTGTCAGCTTCCTGCATACCAAATTTTATCATAATTGGTCCAGCTGTTTGCGCGTGAAGAATTAACAAACATACACACTCACAAACTTTCGCCTTTATAATATTAAAGTGAAAAGATTATTTGCCAGCCTGATCACATCTCTGACCAGTCTTCATTCGCTTTCAGTATTCATGGCATAGGTTGAGATAGGTGACTTAAAGTGGATTGAGAAGAAGAGGAAGGACAAAGATTTTTTAATTGATAGGCTCGCGTTTGACCACAATCTCACCTGACGGAAAGCGATAATGCTGTCGACGATGGAGCACGCTTGCCTAGAAGTAACCTATTCATTTTTGTCTTAACCTGGGGGTCTCAGGTAAAGGGAGTGTATGGTAGCAAAACGATTAATAAAGGTGAATGAAAGGGTAAACTAACGCCAAGGTCATGAGTGCGGCATGATTACAATGAAACCGTCATTGTAATCATGCCGCATGCGATTTTTGTTTTTTAAAGAAATAAGACAATGTTTGAAGTACGAGGACTGGTAGGTAACATAAAGCCTTTTTGCAATGAGGATTGAATAATAAGTACTTTGAATTTGTTTTTTCCTCATCTTACTCCGCCGTAGTTTTTCCTCCAAATTTGTCGTTACCGATTCACCGAAAAAAGTACCTTAGCTAGTAATCAGATTTTCTATATAGACAAACAAACTAAATAACCGCTATAAATGCAGGCGAAACCATGGGCATTAGCTACTACAACCAGTTTTTTAATTGCAATTGTACCAGTAGAGCACACCTTACATCATTGAAAATAAAAAGCTTCTCATTCACACTTCTAAAATAATCAATAGATTTATCAATCAATCTTTATGCCTCTTTGTTATATTTTAATAATATCATTCAATTGCATTGATTGAATTAGATAACGTTTTTCATAGAGTATGAATTACATAATTAACAATAACTGTTATATAAATTCAGTGTTAGTCATAAAGTTCCTGGCCAGATTATCAAAAAGATTAATCAAAATTGGAATTTACAAAAAAAATAACGTAACGCTTGAGAATGCACCCCTTTTGGAGTTCAAAGATTTGACGAACAATATCAAAGTGACGACATTTGGGTTGGCGGCATAAAGTACTCAAACTGCCAGACAATTATGACCTTTTTTTTTAAGGTTGGGAAATCATCAAATAACTTCTTCCGCTCCGGGTGGAGCGGAAGGGCGTGTTAGACTCTTACTGACTAAAACCCATCCGTGTTCCTTCTAAACCCCTTTGCGTTCCAGGGTCGCGGTGACTCTTTCGAACAAATTGCGCTTCTAATCATGACCTAAGAACCAACTCTTCGACGCTCAGAATTTTGGATCACTAGAACATCGTGTTTAACATAGCAAATGTTAACTTAATAAATCTGAGCTTTTTACTTTCGCTTTCTATTACTTAATTAAATTAGCTTCTAAGATCAGGTCACAGTGAGGTCATCGGATAGCATATTATCTTGTTGTGCAATCTGGTTTCCTTCTGTTAAAACGAAATAGAGCTAAAAGCATGGCCGGTCACTGAGATTTATTTTGAGAGATTTCATTTAGTTTAGAGAGGAAGTGAAAGTGAACATTTCCCTCACTTTTCGCCATTAAACACCAATATTACACAGGGTGTTTTAGAAGCGCGTTATCATTTTTATTCGGTGATGTTCTTAATCTAAAACAGCACACCACCCTGTAATGCCCTGTGAACTTTCTTATAATATAAGAATAATAGAATGATTTTTTTTCATTCTTATTCTTACCCCCAACAATGCTGAGATTTAATGCTGACCCTTTCGGTACGGACACGCTCGGCACAATTTTAAACTGTATCACTGTAATGTTATTTTACTGTTTTTTTTTTACAAAATGACAGCTAGACAAAAGTCACAATGCCCGAAGTCCACACTTGTCTACAACATAACATAAAGCCGGCATACAATTATCACTAATACCATTGTCTTTATTCACACCAAGGGGGCGTGGTGCGAATCTTATGGAGAAAGTATGACATTTAAAACTATATTGTTTAAGAGTAAGAGTGGAGGAACACCTGGGTTCTGGTTGCGCAGTGGATTTTATACAGCCAGTATAATGGGCCTTGGAAAGCACACTCAAGTCTTCATACGGACTGTGTCAAACACTGTCCGTCGCGACAATTTATTTGAAAATATATCGATCTTCAAGGATAAGCAACGTTTGCAGAGGTTATTCCATGGATGGGTGGTCATCCATTACATACCGAGTCTCCTCCATGCCTCGGAAACAACACCAGGCTTGACAAGGGATAGCACGTTACTCAGTTACTGGGATGTGAAGGTCCGATAGGCTGAGTACCAGTATTTTATATGGAGCGACTCCACGTAAAATACTGGTACTCAGCTGCATCCGAATAGACTGGAAGCGGACCCCAATATTGTTCAGAAAAGGCAAGGTATATTGATATACCGAAGTAAAATTAATTTAAAGTTAAATAAATCATTGTTTCCTTATAAGGTACTCGAGAAAAAATACCTCTATTCAAAGAACTAAAAGAATACATTTCAAAATCGCAAATCGAAATGTCAATGTCAAACTTCAACTTTTTCGATGTCAAATCATTTGACAGATTGATTTTTTTTATAATTCTAAATTAAAATATGCTGTCATACGCAAGGCAATGACCGCCGGAGGTGTGGCCAGAATAAATAATTATGGTCGGGAATGAACGTAAGAGTCGTGTTGAGTTCATTAGTAAGTAAAGTTTTATTAGTAAGACATTGCATTTTAATGGCTTCTATGAGCAGTTATTGGCACTTAAATATACGTCCGGTGAACCCTAGACATTCGGGTCCGCTACCAATTTGCTGGCTGGATAGTATTTAAAAGATAATTTAAAAATATAATTTGGGTGGTAAATGGGTGTCAAAAGAATCATAGTAATGATGCAATAATGTAACAGCAGTAACTCGTAATACAATCGTGATGCGACCTTTCGACATGACAAATAAATATAAAAAAAAAAAAAAAAAAAAAAAAAAAATTTTTTTCAGGAAAAAACC
>NDFZ01005164.1:147290-260903 GCA_002192655.3 Mamestra configurata
AAAAAAAAAAAAAAAAAAAAAAAAAAAAAGAATATTAATTCAAACTTAATTTATTAAGAACAGAGCTCAATATCAAAAAACAAAGACAGTTTAAAATCACACACTTATCTGACTTTTTTAATAAACATTAATTTGTTTTTTTTTTTTAAATATTTGAACGATGTTTGTACCATGGTAGGAGTTAATTTTAAAGTAAAACGATTGTGAAATAATGTAGCATTTGGCTTTCTGTAGTTTCAGACTACCCCCATGGGAAAACGGCTTGAGTTTATGAACGAATGAATGAGTTATTTTTATGTTCGTGGAGAAACAAGAAAACAAAGGTTTTAAAATTGCATAATTTCATTGTAATGTCATTATTTTTATATCCTTTGATAGCGGTGTGAGCAAATTGGTGCATCGTACGATTTTCTTTAGGTGCATAGGTACCAATTTGTACCGAAGTCGTAAAATGGAATATAAAAAAAAACATGTCAAATGAGGTGTAGATGCAAAATAAAGATCACAGGGGTTATAATAATAATAACAAAAATATAGGGGGATCCAGGGTTACAGAATTTGTTCGAAAGAGCCACCGCGGCCTTAGAACGCCGAAGGCATTAGGAAGAACACGGATTGGTTTTAGTCAGTAAGAGTCTGACCTTCCCTTCTAAGTAACACAAAAAAAAACAGTCTCTTTAAAATAATATTTGGTCTCTAACAAAACGTAATCATCATCATCATCATCTGCCTAGCCTTCTCCCAAGCATATTGGGGTCGGCTACCAGTCAAACCGGCTTCAGCTGAATACCAGTATTTTACGTGGAGCGGCTGCCTACGAGACCTCCACAACCCATTAACAGGGTGACACGGATATTCCTTGGCAAGACTGGTGTCAGATTTACTGGCTTCTAACAATCCGTAACGACTGCCAGAGATCTACAAATGACAGCCGGGACCAACGGCTTAACGTGCTTTCCGAGGCACGGAGGAAACTCAGTATGTTAAGATGGTCACCCATCCACAGAAAGAAAATAAAGATAGAAAAAGAAAGAAAGATTTTAAAGAAACTGCATTCTAAATTCTCACCAACTTATTCGAAAGTCAATCATAATCATCTAATTTTACTTTTATGAAAGTAAAACCATTTCAAGCGTTCCAAAATAGCAAAATCATTCGCTCATGTAACAGTAACTAATCTAATACATAACAACAATTCAAAATTATCCAACACCGTCTTAAACTGTGGAGAATCCTTAATAACATAAACCATAAATATATTTTTCTTTTTTTATAAGCCCGTGGTGTCCCACTGCAGGGCAAAGGCCCCCCTTCCTTTTTTCCATTCTGATCTATCCTGGGCTACCCGAACCCAATCCTTTAGATAGGAGTCCAGCTCGTCTCGCCATATCCTCCTGGGTCTACTGCGTCGCCAGCTCCTGGTATTTGAGACCCAATCAGTGTCTACTTTCACCTGTGCTATACGGCAGATATGACCTGCCCAGTTCTATTTTAATTTGGTGGCTGTGTATCGTATATGTGTCCTTTATCCCAATTACTTTGGGATCGAGTCAACATGTCTCCTCCTTCCATACTTCTCTATTAGTCTTCTTTACAGTAGCCCCTCCCTTTCTAGTCATATCATCATTCACATAGTTTATTCATCGTTTCTTTAACCATGTCAAAATCAATCTGCATAGCCTTTTCCAAACTTTTCTAGGCTCGGCTAATAGTCGAACCAATAAAGCTGTAGTAAGCCCTTTCCATCATCGGACCACAAGACATACATCCAACCCACACGCACAAAACGTTTTGGGAACACATTCATTGTGCGTACAGCTAAGGAGTGGAATTCCCTGTCAGAGTCTGTGTTTCCTGATAGCTGCAACTTGGGAGTTTGAGTCATGAGTGAATGAGTTACTTCTAGGCAAGCGTGCTCCATCTTCGACCACATTGTCGCTTACCATCAGGTGAGATAGTGATCAAACGCGTGCCTATCAATAAAAACGGATGCAGCTAAATACTAGTATTTTATTAACATAGAGCGTTTGCCTATCTGACTCACCGGTACATGGTGGGCATCACACCCATACGCACAAAACGTTTTGGGGATTTATCATTGTGCGTACAGTTGGGAGTGGAAAACTCTGCCGCAGTTGTTGCCGTTGTTTCCTGATAGCTACAACCTGGGAGTCTTTTAGTCTTAGGTCTTAGGCCTACCTAAGACCTAAGACTAAAAGACCCCCAGGTTGTTCTTTCAGTGCATCGCTTACCGTCACCGCGTCGGTGAGGTAGTGGTCAAACACGAGACCATCAGTAATAAAACAGCACCTTTGATCTCTTATACCTGTAAGTTCTTTGCTCTGTTAAGTGTTTTGTGTGTACAATTGTACATAAATAAATCCTTGCGACATGGAAAGGTGTGGAACCGAGTCACAAACTATACTCCACCTCCTATTCTGCCTTCTGTGCCCAAAAATATGCAGCAAAAGTGACCTCTGTGGTTCCTTCGACTGCATGTTTTGAGGTCTGGCTGCCACCGATGATGCTATGGAATTGTCAAAGTTTTGGGTCAAAAATATCTATTGTCGTGTCACCTATCTTAATCATATCTTTCACAGAGCCCATCTATCGATTCTCAACCCGTGTGGAATCCATAATAACATCAGCCAATCTTGTCTGTCAGAAAATACCGGCTAGTGCGGCTACATTATTCTTGTAATGCAAATACAGCTGCAATTAAGCAGGAGCTGGATCGAGTCATTATATCGATACAGCTTATTACTCGATTATCTTAAGTGCGGTTCAGCATACGTAATCGCAGAGTATCGTTCATATCGATTTAAGCGTCGTGTAGAATAGACTCGATTGGTAACAATAGGGTATGTGTGTGCTGAATCGGTGTACCGTTCCTCGAGTTTATTTCCTGTTAGTTTATGTACTGGATTAGTGATTCTATTGATAGTCTGGGTGGATGGCTTGGCTTATAAAAAATGAATCAACAACGGATATGTTTATCACATTCGGATTGGATTTTGTGCAATAGCAACACTGTTTAATATGTCAAAAATTGGCTGTCAAAACGACAACGCTTATCAAACTTACAACAAATGTTGCCAGTGCTTTTTAATATTGAAAATAATATCAGATCTCGTTTTTAAATTTAGAATTCATGAGCCTACTCATGGGACGTTGACCATTCCATTATCACATACTAGGGTGGGACACCAGAGTTGTGGAATTTGTTCGAAAGAGTCACCGCGGTCCTGGAACGAAAAGGGCATTAAGAGGAACACGGATGGGTTTTAGTCAGTAAGAGTCTGACACTCCCTTCCGCTCCGCCCAGAGCAGAAGGAGCCATTTGATGATTTCCCATCCAAAGAAAGGGTGGGACACCCGTCGGCTAGATAATCTTCGCAGGATGATTGGTAGAAGCAGTATGAAGAACTTGGTAAATAGGTAAATACGAATGGAGAGGTATATGTCCAGCAAGGGACTACTAAAGGCTAGTAATGAAAGCTTGATAAACGTAATGTGGTTCATTCTCCTTTACTGAACTAAGTTGGGGTCGGCTTCAAGTAGAATACCAATATTTTACAAAGAGCAAACGCTAATCTGTCCTCCACAACCCAGTAACTGTGTAACACGATATCTCTTGGGAAGATTGTCAGACTATCGGTTTTTTTTTAATGTTAAGTTATTAGCAGAAATGAAAAACCTTGCATCCTCTTGCAACAATCCCTTAGTAGCTTTTTACAAGCTACAAGGCCAATATTAAACTACTCTTTGAATACTTCTTATTCCTAGCTCATAAGAAAGATAAATTACCTCCATGATAATCATAATTATACACTTCAAGTAATAAATTAAAATTCACTCAACCCCTTCCGTTGAACATGACTAGTATAAGTACATAATGCAGGGTTGCCGTTCGTAAAAATCATTAGTGGAAACAATATAGTAATTTGCAGTGAAACTTGTTTTTGATGTTGAGAATAATACGCGTATTTTTTTCTGGTTGAACCCAAGGTTTACAAAATGAGTAAATTGCATTTTTAAGTTAAAATACAGTCCCAATTTATTTGTTTGCTTTTTTATGTCGTTTTACAAAATTATATTACAAAACAATGTTATTTGTATGCAAAAAAAACTCGAAATTCTCAACTAACCCTGTACATTGAAATACAAAAAATAGAATTAAAAATATTGGAAACATCTGAATCTAAATCCTCAATCGATTTTGTGCGAGTTTAGCTTTTAATTAAGTTTTAAGCTTCAAAAAAATAATACGAGCACTTTAAGGTTTGAGACTAATTACTACGATTCCACAAATCCAGGAAAATATGGACAACCCTATCCACGTAATCATATGTAGAAAAAAGAGAAGATAAAACTCAACCAAAGACGCAGCACAAACGAGTATAGTAGCGTCAGCAAAAAAATAACGACGGCATATAATTATTATCATCCTGTTTAAGAGGCTGATCGTACTTGGTATTAAATATTATTTTTATGGTGTTGTCAGATCTTTGTGCTAGTTTCTGAGTTGATGACCATCTATAACGATTTATTATGATAGGTGCTCTTAGTGTACTGGAACAGTCTCTGCCTTTACAAGAAAAAATACGTCAGCGTAATTTACGAATTATAAAATTGGTAATATCCTACTAATATGAGATGTACATATGTTTGTTACTCTTTCACGCAAAAACTACTGAATGGATTTTGATGAAATTTGGCACAGTGGTAGATTATAGTCTGGAATAACGCATGGGATACTTTTTATCCCGGGAAATGTTCCCTTTGGATAATTTTTGACAATCACGCGAGCAGAGCCGTGGGCGGCAACTAGTAAAAAATAAAGGGGGATGTGGGATTAGAGGTGGCGAGATTATCTAGACGCCTATTGCAAAGGGCTGGTTCGAGGAGGCCCGGGAAATGGTTTGAGGGAGAGCCCAGCTGTGGGATAGAACAGGCTGAATTTTAAAAAGTATCATTGTACTTTATCATATAACTTCATTTTATTTCTTAACTTTTTTAACCGTCTTCAAGAAAAGGAGGATGTTCTCAATTCGGTTGTATTTTTTTATGTTTGTTACCTCGTAACTCCGTCATTTATGATCCGATTTGAAAATTCTTTTTGTGAAAGGATAAATTCCCGATTGGTCCCAAAGAAATTTCATCAAAATCTGTTTAGTAGTTTGGTTTTTAAATCAAAATAGGTGGAAAAAATATGTCATCCAAATAAACTGAATTGCGTATTTTGCTTTCCTGGGTACCAATAATATATATATTTTTTTTTTTGACAAAAGCATGAGGTCGGTTGTAAGTCGGTGTTTTTGGTTGTTTCTTCGTTTTTAACACCGACTTCCGAAATTTCCATCAACATCGGTACAGTAGATTGGTTTTTTAATCAAAATGGCAGAAAAAGGTGTTAGGTGTGGTGGTACCACTAAAAAGTGAAAAATAAAAAAAACATTTTTCAAAAAACAACCTACTTCCAAATAAAAAATACACCGCCCAAATAACGTTATTTTATTTATTTTTTGTAAAAAGTTCTTTTTTTTAAACGATACACTAGGAATTTCTCCCGTATCGTGGGTGCGCTTACAAACATATGAACTCACATACACAAACAGCCAGACCCGGAACAACTATCTGTAGGCCATACAAATATTTGTTCCGTGCGGGAATCGAAGCCGCGACACGCAACGCAGCAGTCAATCGCTCAACCACTGCACTAACCGTGTCGTCATGCTCGATAACAAAAGTTAAATTTTAACCAATAAAATGCTATAAAGTTATAATATAAAGTTTCCATCATTTTCTGCACAGCATTTTAAAGAGGCAACTTTTTTTATTGTTTTCATGTTTGTCTGTTTGTTAATGATAATCTCTGGAACTACTAAACCGATTACGAAAAATCTTTCATTGATAGAAACCTTCACTATAGCTAGGTTTTATAAGGCACTAGTGGCCCACCCCGGCTTTGCCCGTTTTTTTTTTTTTTAATTTCTTTTATAAGAACCTTTTCCTGACAATAACAAACGCAGCAAAAAAAAAAGAGTGAAATTGGTCCAGCCGTTTACGCGTGATGCCGTGACCAAGGCAAATAGGGATTCATTTATATATATATAGAAGATAGATTGTATTACCGAAATGATGCATGGTTCCTGTGGGATATGCCACGTGATTAAAACCAGTTTTTCAGTATTAGTACTGCACCTTAACAAGTCAACATGTACAAAGTTTTAATCAGATGTGTATACAGTTCATATTACTGGCATTCTGTTCGGTACGAGATACTGTCAGTTTTTATATCATTCATTTATTAGTTACATCAGCCCTTATACGTGCTGCTCAAGAGATTAACAAAGGGTATGAAATTATGGAATGATTTTCTCAAGCGGTAGCTGTTTGTATGGGAAAATATATATGGGTAAAGTTTGTATTTTAACCCTCTGTAGCATGTTGTAGACTGTAAGCAACATACCGTTTGATCTCCCATAAAATTAAAATGGTTCATTTTTTGTCGTCATATTACACTGTAGTCCGTGGTCTACAAACCGAAGTAAAGAAGTAGTACTAAAAAAAATTACTAGATGGCGTTACGTGTCACAAATCAAACTTCATTTGTCAGTTGTTGGTAATTTGAACAATTGCGTGCGTGCTGCGATTTGAAAAATAGTAAATAATTCGTTTTTGGATGTGTTTTGGTGTTATTTTGGAAAACTGGATAGGTAAGTGTTTTTCTGAAAAAGGTTTCTAAAGTAATTCATAGTCGACGAACATACATTTTTAGTCTTATAGTCCAGTTTTGCTTTAAAGCAACACTCCCCTTTTTTAAAAATAACTTCTAAACTTTTTTAATAAATGAAAAATACTGAAACACGTGTATTTTTTTTTTGTCGTTAAAAACCCGGATCCAAAAAATTTGAAAAATCCACGTTCTTGAGTGATAGAGGGTTAATAATTGTATAAGTTTTATTCGTTCATTCCCTTTTAAATACATATTAAAGAAATGTTAAAAATTAAAATGTAAATGTAACATATTAAAACATTACTTTTTTATCATTAAAAATACATAAAGCAAACAGAAAAGATTCTTGACAAAAATGTCTCTTCACCACCCTGCTGATTATAATTATACCTTTTCTAATTTAAAATTACAATTGCAACAAGTTAGCACTTTGAATCCATACTTCTCTTATGGTGTTACTATCGATGCCATCGATCGACATTGATCGATTGGTGTGGTAGCTTTGGTTAATCGAAGAAAGAAGTAGAAACTATATACTAATCTATTCTACCATCGATATACGATCGATCGATTGGTGCAGAAAAAACTATCGATCGACGTCAACTAATTTATTTCACCATCGATCGACGATCGATCGATTGGTGTGGTATTTGGACTCTTTCCTGGCAAATAGACTGGGGAGAAGACAGGAGATACAGCTAGCAGGAAATATATGGTTGAGGCCTTTGCCCACCAGTGGGACTACAGAAGCTTAACAAATACTTCTATTTTCTTGAGTAAATAGGTAGCAAACTTAACTAATCACCGCTCTATTTCTGGCACAAACTAGGACCCTGTATCTGACCGATCTAAATTTAAGCCAAACTAAAAGTAAACAACGTTTCAAAGCTAGATACCTGGTTATGATCGTGTATCATGTTGCGTGCGTTGAGACACGCGATTGAGTCGTATGGGTATGGGGGCGCTAGAATGCCGCTAGCTAACGCATTTTTTGCATTTAGCGTTATTTAATTAAATAAGGAACACTTTGTTATAAGAGATCTTCGCGATAGAATATGAAGTATACAGTTTCAAGTCATTTCAGATTAGTTGATAGTAGAAGACGGGGCCCGCTAGGGCCAGAGCCTGCCAGGGTTGCGGAATTTGTTCGAAAGAGTCACCGCGGCCCTGGAACGCAAAGGGCTTTAGAATGAACACGGATGGGTTTTAGTCAGTAAGAGTCTGACACCCCTGCCGCTCCACCCAGAGTGGAAGAAGTCATTTGATGATTTCCCATCCTTAAAAAATAAAACTTTTTTTACCGTGTTCGTTGAATGGGGCAATTGTCGTGTATTTTGATATTGCCAGTAATTTGCTTGTGTGGTTGAGCTGTCTTAGAACATGTTTATGCATATCTGTTTAAAGTTCCATCATTGTAATCATTTGTAGTAATTGCAGAGTAGAATACAGCAGCCCTACTATGTCGTGCTAATGCCATCCAATTCCGATGATGTAAACGGGATAGTGCTATTCGCTATGTATAGCTCCGTCTCCTTCTTAGAGCGGAATCATGATCGTTTTAAGACTTCATGGTAGGGCCTTAGGGTTAGAATACAAGCAATATCTGGCTAATAAAGCTTCAACATATTTCTTACGTTCGGTCCAATCTCTAAGAGGTCAGTTTTCGTAGCCTGCTGTTCCGTATCATCTATACCATTTTCTTAAAAATAGGCTATATGTATCAAAGCAACATCTTAGCGGCCCTAGAAATTACACACAGAAAATGCTGTTCTTAAAGACGTATTGTAAATGGCTCCGTTTTTATGAGATCACACAATTTATAGCGTGATCCTGTTACTGCAGTTACTATGGGAACAGGACATGTTTGCAAACCTCATGCTTTTTGAAATAGCTAGAAGATACAGTGCTGATGGAGTCAATGAACTTTTGACGCTTTTTTGAATATATTATTACTGCCTCGAAGCGCTATTCTGCTGAGTACGAGGTCCAGAATAGAATAGAATAGAATAGAATATAATGGAATGGAATGGAATGGAATCGAATGGAATCGAATAGAATCGAATAGAATCGAATAGAATCGAATAGAATCGAATAGAATCGAATAGAATCGAATAGAATCGAATATAATCGAATCGAATAGATAATTTTGCTTAAAAACAAGGTATACAAAGATGATAGAACACAAAACAATAACTGGAGCAGACATGTTTTTGCTTAAAAGTGATAAGCATGCCAATTTGAAAAACTCTAAAATCCGCAATAGAGTCCCTAGTCGAGAAAAGTGTGTCTGGATGTTTCCAAGTGGAATTTCTCAGTGACAACTCGGAGTTTGGAAGATGTACATCATACCATCATATACTCCACTTGGTTTAACACCCTCAGGAAGCTCGTAAAGCCTTGTCCTGCGCCTGATTCCCCCGGTCGAGGCGGGTTGCCGTCCCACTAGACAATGAGTAGGTATAAGGGAACAGAGAGTCCGCCTGTGCCTGCGCACATACTTGTGCACTATAATACCTCCTGCGTACCTCCGTTGAGATTGATCACTGTGACCGAAATTTAGTCGGGAGGATTTTTTCATATAATATATATGTCTTAACACAGCAAAGGAGTGGAACTCTCTGCCTGCGTCTGTGTTTCCGAACGCATACAACCTTAATCTCTTCAAAATTAGAGTGAACAGGCTTCTTCTGGGTAAGCTCGCTCCATCGTCGACTTTGTGTCTGTCATCTATGACCTAGACTAGAGTCAAGAGCAAACGCATATTAAATAAAAAAAATAAATAAACCATTACTGAATGATGCCTAAAAACTGAAAAAACATACCGTCTGGCCTTGTATGCTTTATTGCCATCCTTTGTTGTCCTCCTTTAATCGAATAAAGTCATAAAATGGAATAAAAAGGGATAATTCAGAAGTCGTTAACTTACCCTTTTTTTCAGATTGAAACATGTTTTATGATTCACGGAATCACAATAACAAGGGTCCCAAGTATGTTTACGATGTAAAATCGACCAAGTTTATAATAATTAGTTTTTAGGGTCAGTGTCTGGAACGAAAATAGCAGCAAGATTTTTGTAACAATATAACGCGACAGCTTCTATGATTGGTTTATTGATTCTTTTACAGTAAATCGCATCTTCAAACTTGTGATAATAATTTACACTGTGTCGATGATTCCTTTCAAGAAACCGAGGGTTAGTCAGTTTGATCTTAAAATATATTCAATTTAAAAGCGATTTATATTTGTACAACTAGCTACCGCACGCGGCTCCGTTTGCGTTATTGTCGAAAATTATCCCAAAGTAACATACTCCCGGGAAAACTATCCTATGTCCTTTCCCGGGACTCAAACAATCTCTATACCAAATTTAATCTAAATCGGTCCAGCCGTTTGCGCGTGAAGAAGTAACAAACACACACACACACACACTCACAAACTTTCGCATTTATAATATTAGTGTGATTCTACATGTTTAAACAATGTCCTTTGTGCGTACATACCTTCTTGATATGAATGTACAAAGGTAGGATTTTCTGAAATAGCTTTTATAAGGTATTTTCCGGAATCGCTTATTTTATACTAAAGTAATTCTTAATAATATATATTATATTTTTTTATAAGTAAATTTTATATTAATATTTTTTTAGTGAAAGTTATTGGCAGTCAGATGTGGTTAGAGTATAATGGGACTGGTACGCACATTATGCACAATGTGTAAAAGCCCTGATAATAAATAAAAAAAATAAAATCAAATCTTAGTTTCGCGTTATTTTGTTGTATTCACGTTATCCTTACTAGGAATTCAGGAATTCTGTATACCAATGGTTCACATAGTACAAGGTACAAAATATCGAATAGTGGGGATTCACCAATCGCAGTTCGATTTCGCCTGGCGTGATCTTAAACGTCACGTTTTTTGTGCACCGTACAAATTACTAAAGGTTAGTGTACCTTCACTTGGACTGGTTTCTTTTTATGAATATACAAGGAAGATGGGGGACTAAGAAAATATTCTTACATCTTGGGTAATAGATATTGTTTGGGAAATGTAAGATTTTGCGCCTGCAAAATGTATACGAGACAGTTAAAGATAACAAAAAAAAAGTATTTCATCACTGCCATTTTTACTTCTTAAATGATTACTAAACCATATACGCTTATTGTATGTGCATATACTTTAATTATGTGCATGTATTACGTATGTCTGTAATTTTTAAATTTTGATTATGATTTTAATTTAATTTTTTAATTTATTTAATGTTAATTTTTGATTTGATTTTAATTGAATGTTTTGATTTTTAAATTTGCGTTTAATTTTTTTATTTTTTTTTTTATTTTACTGACTATATACGCTAGAAAAAAAATTAAAAACTCTCTAACTAAATTAACAATAAAATATGCGTTAGTTAGTTGTATTTTAATTCAAAAGTATTTTTTATTTTAGTATTGATTTTACATGATTTATTTTAAATTTATTTTATTTTTAATAAATTTAACTAACATAGTATTAAGTGCTACTAACCCCTACTGTGGACTAAAAGTTGTCTGTGTTGGTGAATATATTATTGTTATTAGTAAAGGTACTTTTTAATTCTGAAAAATATATATACATCGATACAGATGATTTTATCCTTCCAGATAGCAAAATAAGCCCGTTACCAGCAGTGAACCAATAAATAAATAATTATTTGTTCTCCAAAAACTAGTGTAAACAAACTTATAGAAGCTTTAGGCACCCCTTTTTTTTTTTTTTTTTTTTTTTTATTTAATATGGGTTTGCTCTTGACTCTAGTCTAGGTCATAGATGACAAAGACAAAGTTGACGATGGATCGTTCTTACCCAGAAGAAGCCTGTTCACTCTAATTTTGAAGAGATTAGGGTTGTGTGCGTTCGGAAACACAGACGCAGGCAGAGAGTTCCCCTGCCAGGGTTGCGGAATTTGTTCTTCCTGGAAATTAAGGCTTAGGAACCTAAGACCTACCAATGTACTGCCTTCCCGGACCTTAAATGCAGTAACAGCAAAAACATGAAAAGCTAAGGATCCATAAATATTAATCCTAAACAAACATTTAGATAAAACGCGAAAGGAGGATATCCTTCAGTTCCTTCCACATTGTATTCGAATCATCTGGCATAGAAAAGTCTCTTTTGGATATTTATTGCAGATAAAAATTAAAAATAAAAGTCAAGATTCAGAAAAATTGGATACTCAACCACGTGCATAGCCAATTTTAGCACTAAATATCTGCTAAATTTATCATATTTATATTTTTTTTTTATCAATTAGTCTAAAACTTCACAGCTTATTTCAGATTTAACAGCCATTACAATTTATGTCATAATCGCATTGGCCATATTATAACGATCGAGAATAGTCACTAATATTACATCATACAATATTTATTATTTGTTACGGCAAGTTTTTACTATACCCGATAGATATCGATGCAAAAAATATTATAAAATGTTTTAAGTGTTATTGTTATTGCAGATTCGAACTTGTTTTTGGTGTTGGGTGATGTGATGTGTCTATTTTGGTGGTTGGCAGCCAAGTGGCTTGATTGCTCCAATAAACTTCATAGCTAGGTTTATAAATAGCTCTTTTTAAGCTGTCTCAAAATAACAAAATGACAAATATCTACATCTCTTCAAAATTAGAGTGAACAGGCTTCTTCTGGGTAAGCTCGCTCCATCGTCGACTTTGTCTCTGTCATCTATGACCTAAACTAGAGTCAAGAACAAACCAATATTAAATAAAAAAAATAATAAAAAAAAACTTTCATTTCGACAATTTAAAAATTGTATCGCCTAACTGTCAAGTATGTACAGTCAACAAAGCTATTTGGTATACAGACAAAAATATTAGTTTTTCCACTGTACTGCCAGTATTTATTTCAAATGTGTGCATTTTGACTTTATCAGCTTATGACATACTTACAAGTGTGAATCAATTTTTAAATTAAATGAAGCAATGTATTAGAAGTTTCCTTGAAATTAAGTGGAGCAGAAGAAACGACAAAATATACTCGGTTCATACCATGTTCAAGCCCTACTCTGTTGAGCTATTACAGTCGTGAAATCATTTTTAACACAAGTGATTTTGTTCAGATGATTTAATTACAAAGAACACTAATATGATCAACGGATATCCTACGGGCAATTCAAAAGTAAACAAAAAACAAAAAAAACTTCCACAATAAACCGACTTAAAAAAGCTTTGTAAGGAAGGCCTTTTGATCCCTTCTGGTTGTACTCATCTAGGACTCGAACGAACCTCATAATTGGCACGTCCTGGGGCCTATTGAATAAAACTGGCTGGTCACAAGTGACAAGCGACAATCTGACAATTCAATGATTTTGTACGTACATATCACCTGTCGCGAAATTGTAACAAAAAAGTAATTTTTTGACAAATTTGTCGCACTGACAGTTATGTTAAACGGCCCTTTTTTTAATGATGGGAAATCATCAAATGACTCTTTCGCTCTGGGTGGAGCGGAAGGGCGTGTCAGACTCTTACTACTAAAACCCATCCGTGTTCCTTCTAAAGCCCTTTGCGTTCCAGGGCCGCGGTGACTCTCTCGAACAAATTCCGCAACCCTGGCATATTCGATATCCGTATTTGATAAGTCGGCATTTTCCGAATTATTTAATTATTTCCCCACCTCGTAAGGTTAAAAACAAGCTTGGCTTGCAAATATTTTCACAAAAATCTTCAGAAAGACTACCTGTCATTGAATCTATACAGATATTATGAATTAGATACCTTTTTTTTTTTTTTTTTATTTAATATGGGTTTGCTCTTGACTCTAGTCTAGGTCATAGATGACAGAGACAAAGTCGACGATGGAGCGAGCTTACCCAGAAGAAGCCTGTTCACTCTAATTTTGAAGAGATTAGGGTTGTATGCGTTCGGAAACACAGACGCAGGCAGAGAGTTCCACTCCTTTGCTGTGCGCATTATAAAAGACGTTTGGAAACGTTTAGTGCGAATTGGTGGAATAGCAACAAGGTAGGGATGGTAACTTGCAGTGCGTCTAGATGTCCGATGGTAGAAGGGGGCCGGTGGGATGAGATCGTGGAGTTCCTGGACACTCTCCCCGAAGTACAATCTGTAGAAGACCGACAAGCAGGCAACCTTGCGGCGATGAGCCAAGCTGTGAAGCTTGGCATCCACCAGCCTTACGTCGCCAATGAGCCTTTTAGCTCTGTGTTCCACCGAGTCAAGCGCGGCAAGTTGGTATTTAGCTGAGCCATCCCAAAGGTGGCTGCAATACTCCATGCAGGATCGGACTTGTGCTTTGTAGAGGGTTAAAAGCTGTCCAGGCGTGAAGTATCGCTTCACTCTATTTAGGATGCCCAGCTTTTTGGCCGCAGTTTGGGCTTTGTGCTCAATGGTGGCACCAAAGTTGAGACTGGTTGTCAACTCCATGCCTAGGAGCTCGAGCCGATCGGTTACAGGAACAGAAGTACCCCGAAAAGTCGGAGTTAGGTCGAAACGACTCCTTTTCGCGGATACCTCTCAAATTAAACCACAAAACAATTTCAATTAGCCCACGACTTTCAACACAGTATAAACATCTCATAAACAAGCCAAGGAAACATTAAAACAATTTAACTGTTATCTAAATGAAACAGCAGTGCCATTGTGTTGCAAACAATAAAATATTTTGGAGCTAAATCTGTTGCTTGGTATGAATCATGGAGAATGCGGACTCAGTTGACTAAGGACCTGTTGACAGATAAATATTTTGTGCACTGAAGGTAGATATGAGCCGATTTTAGAATATAAATATCTACCTATAAGCAATTTTTTGTACGGACTTTTTTTTTTAAATCGACCAAAAAGTTCCGAACAATAATGACTTTTCTAACAGTCTGCTACAGTTGGTGACATTTACTTTAGTTCAATCACAGATTTGATGTCACCAGCTCCAGCAGACAGCTTGAAAAGTCACTATTGTTTTTTTTATTTTTATTTGAGATGGGTTTGCTCTTGACTCTAGTCTAGGTCATAGATGACAAAGACAAAGTTGACGATGGAGCGTTCTTACCCAGAAGAAGCCTGTTCACTCTAATTTTGAAGAGATTAGGGTTGTGTGCGTTCGGAAACACAGACGCAGGCAGAGAGTTCCCCTGCCAGGGTTGCGGAATTTGTTCTAAAGAGTCACCGCGGCCCTGGAACGCAAAGGGCTTTAGAAGGAACACGGATGGGTTTTAGTCACTAAGAGTCTGACACGCCCTTCCGCTCCACCCAAAGCGGAAGAAGTCATTTGATGATTTCCCATCCCTAAAAAAAAGGCAGAGAGTTCCACTCCTTTTTTGGAGCTTTTATGTCGTTTTATTGTAATCGATTTTTAAAAAAAGTCACTTTTTTTCATATTTTTTTCCTTAATCTACAGCTACACATCACCTAAAATATGACAACACAACACTGGAACACCCTGTAGAAACGTCTAAATAATTAAACAAAATACTACCACGTTTTTGTTTTTTGCGATGTAATCCTTATAATGTTTAAGATATGTTTTTTTCTGACAATTTAACTTATCTTTTTTTTTTGGTTACAGGTAAGCTTTCCTCGGAATATTTTCAATAGTGATTTTAATTGGTAAGTTTGATGATTCAACTTAAGACTACGGGAACTGGATTTAATGCGAAAACATTTTCATACTTCTCTCTCCATCATTCTATCTTTTTGAAGAAAGGTCAGGTTCCAAAGTAGGTATATATTTATTTATTTTAGCCAATTGTGTCCAAGCTTGAGGTTTGTCAGCGAGCAATGGAGCGCAGCATTCTGGGAGTCCGATTAATGGACCACGTTAGGAACACAGTGCTGCGTTCCAAAACAAAAATCGCCGACGTCACACAAAAAGCAGCCAAACTAAAGTGGGACTGGGCCGGCCACGTCTGCCGGATATCGAACGGTTCATGGGCTAAAGAAACCACAATATGGGTCCCAGAAAATGACCGACGACATCGCGGGAGACCCAGGCGAAGATGGCGGGATGAGCTTGACGCCTATCGGCCAGATTGGTCCAGACTTGCCCAAAGCCGGGAGGAATGGAGGAAGAAAGGGAGGCCTTTGCCCTGCAGTGGGACACAATTGGCTAAAGTAGGTAAATCAAAAAAAAAATGTGTTTATTATCTACAATTAAGTTACCGGGGCTTCCCAGAAAATAATCCGAAGATACTTGTGAAGGGATAACTTCGCTCTTCCTCGATTAATTAACAATCGTTTCGATTTGCTAAATTAGGTATAAGTAACACATTTTTTTTTATAAAACCAATAAAAAGAAAAATGAAAATCGTGTTAAATTATTCTCTAAAACTATTTTAGCATAAGAATTCCACCACAATAGATATGTTGCCTGGGTTAAAAAAATATGATTCTATTTAGTCCGTCAGTTACATTATCGAAAAATATTTGATACGTATTTTTTTATTTTATCAAATCAAATATAAGGATCAAAGATAAGGATTGGGGGCTTGTAACGTCACTTTCCAGTAAAAAGTGTACTGGTAAGTGACGTCACACGAGTTTTCAACGCACGAAGAAGAAAAAATACTTGTACAATATTTTTTTGGAAATCTATCTGACGGACTAATTAGATAACTTTAGTCAAGTAACCTATTCCAATAAGTAGGTAGTTTTAACGATAAAGAAAGAAAAGAAGAATGAAAAAGGATTAATAATAGTATTAGTAGGTATTTTTTTTTCATATTTGTAAACCGGTTAAACATTTGACCTTAGTTCGCTTCCCTAGTGACAAAACGACTAGAGACATTCTTTCCGCACCAATAACAAAAGACAGTCAATAAGGTCAAGCCTGCATTGTTAGCCAATAATCCGAACTTAATGTAGGCAAAGCCACAGTTGAAGGCAAGCTAGATAGTTATTAGTTGTCGTTACTGGCTGTAAGTAGTTATTACTGGTTTGAGGCGGTAATTAAAGAGAATTATTGTGCTGTATGGGAGTGTCATCCCTCGCGTGATTTTAAAGGTTATTGAGGTCAACGATTTTTTTAAGATTAATGTTGCCAGCTTCGGCTGATTTTTCAATACTCAGATATTTTTGGATGGATGTATGTTTGTTACTTTTTCACGTCTGAACGGCTGAACGGATCTTGATGAAATTTGGTACAGAGGTAGATAATAATAATATAATAATAATATCTTGGGACAACTCACACACGGTCATCTGATCCCAAACTAGGCAGAGCCTGTGCTATGGCAACCAGACAACTGATAAACATATTTATATATTTCTAAATACATACATATTATAGACAAATTACACCCAGACACAGAAAAAATGATCATGCTCATCACACAAAGATTTGTCCTGAGTGGGAATCGAACCCACGACCTCCGGTTTAGCAGTCAGGGTCACTAACCACTCGACCAACAGGCCAGTCAAAGATTATGGTCTGGAATAACACATAGGATACGTTTTATAAGGGGGTTTATAATTTTCGAAATTCACTCGGGCGGAGCCGCGGGGGGGAACTACACTTGCGAGCAAAAGTATGGAATCACTTACTTGGAATTGATTCCGCGCGATCTTGAGTACTTAATAACTAGTTAAGAATAATAAAAATGGTACCATTTTAAAGGTTAAACTGTTAACTTTAAATTGATACCAAATTCATTTAAATCCCACCGGTATTCAAGGAGCTATCCCAGATTAAGTGAAGGAGTTAGGAAAACATAAGGATAATGGAAAAATTATAAAAGAAGAAAACAACAAAAATTAATTAATAAAAAATTTATTTGGCCTTAAAATTGAGTTTCAATATTTTGTGTTCCCTCCCCTCGCCCTAATAACTGCTCGAAGACGGTTCTTCATTGACCTAATCAGCTTCTGAATCGATTCTTGCGGGATACCCTCCCACTCCTCAATCAATACCGATTTCAGCTCATTCACACTTGAAGGAGCAGGATTTCTGGAACGAACCCTCCTCTTCAGTTCATCCCACACGTGCTCAATGGGATTCAAGTCCGGGCTGAGCGCTGGCCAGTCCAATGTGGCGATACCGACTTCTTCGAGGTATTCAGTTGTGGCACGGGAAGTGTGACAACGAGCGTTATCGTGCATAAGGAGGAAGTCAGCACCGATATATCCCGCATAAGGAACGACATGTTCCAGCAGAATATCGGAAATGTAGCGGTCTGAAGTTAGACCACCTCCTCGTCCCCCGCCAGGCACGAAAACAAGCTCCGTTTTACCGTCGAAAGAAATGCCGGCCCACATCATACAAGAACCGCCCCCATAAGCCACTGTCTCAGCGAAACAGCACTGCGCATATCGCTCCCCAGGCCGTCTGTAGACCCGACCCCTTCGGTCGCTGCCGTGTAAACACATTCTGCACTCGTCGGAGAACAGGACTCGCCTCCATTGCTCAACCTCCCAATCAAGATGGGAGCGAGCAAATTGAAGGCGTGCTTGTCGATGACCTGCCGTCAATTTCGGGCCTGTGGCAGGCCTTTTTGGAGTCAAATTAGCTTGCTTCAGTCTTCGACGAACTGTCCACTCGCTGGCAGCTACCCCACGAACATTTCTGAGCTCCTGTTGGACGTCGACACCAGTCAAATGTCGATTTCGGAGAGAGGTTGACACGATAAAACGGTCATCCCTCTCCGATGTGCACCGGCGCCGTCCAGATCTTGGTCTCGGGATAAAGCCACCAGTCTCCCGAAAGCGTTTATAAACTTTCGAAACACAGGACTGGCTTATGTGGAGCTGACGTGCGACAGCCCGCTGGCTGAGCCCTTCTTGCAATAGGGCAACGATTTGTGCTGCTTCTGTAGGTGTAGTATCCATTGTCGTCCAAGTTCAAGGGTCACAAGTAGCGGAGATGTGTACCGGTCAACGTGTGAAAGCCGACTGATAAAGAAAATCCGATAACACGTGCTTTTATAGGGGGTCTATAGGCCGCAAGTCGTGACGTATCAAACAATTAAAACATATCTTTTTCCTTACTTCGGCACGTAATCCGGGATAGCTTCTTAAATACTAGCGTGATTTGAATGAATTTGGTATCAATTTAAAGTTAACAGTTAAACCTTTAAAATGGTGCCATTTTTATTATTATTAACAAATTATTTACTACTCAAGATCGCGCGGAACCAATTTCAAGTAAGTGATTCCATACTTTTGCTCGCGAGTGTAGTTGAATAATCAATATGGCTGTTCGACATTTTTTCCTCTACAAAAGCTATAACATTGACATTTTTATTCCGCAAAATTTCGTGGCTGTACCCTTGACCGTTGAGGAGATGCTTCGTCTGAAGCCAATCCTTTATGGATAATCAGAGAATAGTTATCATATAAAAGAATGTTCCATGAGTTATTAACCAATAGTTCTGTATGGTGTCGGACGTAAAAGAATAGCACCATCCCGTCACTTCCCGTGGGTATCGGAAGAGGCGACTAAGGGACTCACCAGAGAATGGGTAGCAGCATTCTCTGTGCATTGCAACAGCTACACTGCGATCGCCAACCCGCCTGCCAAGCGTGGCGATTATGGCAAACCTCCCCGCCCCCCCCTTTGGGTGAGACCTATATCCAGCAGTGGACGTCTTTCGGCTGATGATAACTAAACTAAGTTGTACCTACTTATTTGTGATTTAAAATATGTAGATTACGATTATGGCTTGGCTTTTATATTTATTTATTATATTCGTTATTGTTCACCAAAATACAACATAGGAAAAATATACCACAGAAGCCGCGTATGTTTAGATATTCTTTGAATTTTTCTACGTAGAATAAAAGGAAGTTGTTCTATTTCGGCTTGCAAGATTTAAAGAAACTTACAGGAGAAGACGCCCCGGGCGTCGGGAGTCGCAGGGCGATCCCCGGCTACCGTAGGTGCGGGCCTGCGGACGGCGAGCGTTGGGTGGCTCGCTGTCCGATCACCACCAGGCCCGGGTCGATGGCACGGTGTGCCACGCGCGCCTCAAAGAGATGTCAGCATAGAAGACGGGGCCCGCTAGGGCCAGAGCCTGCCAGGGTTGCGGAATTTGTTCGAAAGAGTCACCGCGGCCCCGGAACGCAAAGGGCTTTAGAAGGAACACGGATGGGTTTTAGTCAGTAAGAGGCTGAGACGCCCTTCCGCTCGACCCAGAGCGAAAGAAGTCATTTGATGATTTCCCATCCTTAAAAAAAAAAAAAAGAAATGCTTAAGCTTGTAAAAACAATAAAACTGAACTAGCTTTGATACAAAATTCTTGGCACAAATCCCAAATTACTATACAAGGGACAAGAAAAAAGTCGCCTAATACTGTCGCATTACATGTAAATTGCACAGTTTATATCATTTTATCTTTATTTCTGTCTAGCTAAGTAACAACTTCGTGTCGGAACCATTGGGCAACGCGCCAATTGGTGACAAAAACAAAAAATCGATAGAGACAATGTAGATTAGCCTAATGACATAGAAGAAAAGCTGCTTTCAGCTGTTTTCGTATTATGTGTGTATTCCTAGCTTTGTGTCTCACTCTAGCATCTAGTTAAGTAATTACTAGGTGAAGGTTTCTGTAGACAGGCACGATACGACAATAAATGACGACTACCAAAGTGTATGCGATCCCAAATGTTACTTAGTTTGGTGTTCGTCGAATCGTTGAGCTCCCCAAGTTTTAAGTTGAGCTACACGATTTCTGCCAAATACTTGCACTCTCTGGACAGGTACACTTGAATCTGTGATGCTGTCCTGTAAAAACCACCTCAGACATTAACCGAGACCTAACCAAATGGTTCTCGTATGTTTTGAGCATTATATGAGACTTTGACTTCTAAATTTGTATCGATATTCTACTCAGGGTAGTCAGCTAGGAAACAACGGCCTCGTCTAGATTCATCATCAGCCTAGCCTTTTCCCAACTATATTGGGGTCGGCTTTCAGTCAAACCGGATTTAGCTGAATACCAATATTTTACGTGGAGCGGCTACCTACCAGACCTCTACAACCCATTAACTGGGTAACACAGAAGTTCTTAGCAAGACTGGAGTCAGATATACTGGCTTCTGACAATCCGAAACGACTGCCAAAGATCTACAAATGACATTCGGGACCAACGGCTTAACGTGCTTTCCGAGGCACGGAGGAGTCTCGGTTTGTTGAGATTGTCACCCATCCACAGACCGAACTTGGTAAGCCTGTTATTATTTAGCCACGAGCTCCACTAGATTAATATGACTAAAAAGATTAACTTGTAAAAAAGTTATCTGTAACATATTTATAAAATAAATATCATTTACCGTTTTTCTTACAAATTGTTCTCAGGATAATACAATTTCATTTTAAAAGGCACAGGCCTTTTTTCAAATCTTAATTTTTTTTAGACAAACATTTTAACAGTGGAAAAGTCAAACCTTTCAGAGCAAACAAAAATAAAGGTATTTACTAGATGCTGGTATATTTCTACCAGTTATCCAAACAAATCATTCCGAAAATAGAGACCTAGTTCTTACAGCGGTCAATATCAAAGACGAACATAAGTTAAAACATTATTTATGTTTAATTCCTTAATGAACTTGAAACGTTAAGAATCCACACATACTAATATAGACAAAACAAATAATTTATATGCTAATCAGTATTTTTATAAGTCTCTAAGATGAATCAACTCGTCTCACCAAAAATTTTTGCTGAACTAGCGATTCGCCCCTGGTTCACTCGGTTTTTACGATTTGCGTAACTTCATGATTTTTTAAGTATCTGTAAGTTTAATAGTAATATCAGAAGCGAAAATATCACGCATGGGGCCTGAGTTCGAATCTAAGGTCGGGCAAAAAGTTGATTTTGTTTTTTTTTTTTTTTTCTTAAAAAGTACGTAAAGCTGTTAGTCTTGTACTTGATCTATCACCGGTCGTGTTGAATTGCCGTCCCATCAGATTATGAGATGAACAGAAATTGCTCCTGTGTTATCGCATACACTTGTGTACTATACCGTCATCTGCGCACTTCGCTAATCCCCGTTAAAATTGGCTACCGTGACCGGAATTAGTTTGCGAGGATTATACACATAAATAAACATTCCAGAACAAATTCGGAAACTAGTAGTGAAAATGTCATCAAAATCTGTAGCACAGTTTAGAAAAACAACGCGTTCACACAGACAGACACGAAAAACAACTTTATATTGTAGTACAAATATCTAATAGATGGATAAAAAGTGATTTACATAACAAAAACATTAGTAAGAAATTCTATTAAGATTAGTCACTGCTATTATTATTGTAACAAGTTGTTCTGACTGTCGTAAATTCAGTGGCAGTTTCTTAGTTTGATTTTAGATTGACGAACAAAGTTCAATGGTTTTTATGTTAGACTGGGTACAGAGTCCTGTCCTAATAGCTTTTATTCTTACTGGTTATTTCTTACGTAATACCTAATTCCGGTATCGAAGGAACATAAGTCGATGGCCTTTTTACGCGACTACGGCAAAACCAAAAAGATGAGTTATGATTTTAGCAGCTGCATGTTTGTATGTATATGTCACCGGAATATTTTCACCGATTTATAATTTCCCGATATATTATTAAAAAAAGTTATGTAAACAATTAATCCCAGCCTAATTCAATAGTTTCCAATATATCCGTGTCTTATTAAGAAAAAAAAAAATGTTTACAATTTCACGCGATTTTGTATAATATTCCGGTGACATATATATGTTTTTTCTGTAGCGGTTAGAAAGTAAAGAAAGAAAGACCATAAACAAACTACTTATTTTACCCCTTTTTAATATTAAGTTAAGATTAGAGATATAAACTTAATATTAAAAAGTAAAAAAGTAGTTTGTTTCCCATACCCAAGCGAAATAACCAGAAAAACAGTAAAAAATAAATAATCTACCATCTATTCTGAGAAAGAATTTTAAAATAGTAAATGACAATAGCATGGACCCAACGTCAACAGCCAAAGATTATCTCAAAGAATCACATTAAGATATTCTTCAAGGATCCAATCTCACACTAACTTTGCGATTAGTCACTGCTAATTCAAAAGTTATGATTTATTAACCACAATAAAAGGAAGCGTGGAAATGAATCGACACAGAATGACAATCCGAGCGGGTCAAGGTGTCCGCAGCATGTCACTGTGTCGACATCAATGGAAAACAACAATTTGTTGTGAGTGGTGCAAGTTGTAAGCGATTTCGATTATATTGTCACTCATGTAGTTTCTATAGTTATGTAGGTATGTCATGAAGTTAAGTTTATTTAGCCTATTTTATACCCTTGCTAGGCAAAAGGTCTCTCTCCCTTTTCCATACAATAGGGTATTTAACTAAAAAAATACTAATTAGTCAGTCAGATACATTTCCAAAAAATTTTGGATACGTATTTTTTCTTGTCTCGTAAACAAAAAATTAAGACGATACACGTGCGTTGAAAACTCGTGTGACGTCACTTAACAGTACATTTTTTACTGGAAAGTGACGTTACAAGCTCCCACTCCTTATCTTTGATGCGTTTTATCTTGGTATTTTTTTATTTATTTGATGAAATAAAAAATACTTATCCAATATTTTTCGATAATCTAACTGGCGGACTAAATAAAATCATATTTTTTTAACCCAGGCAACATTCCTATTCTGTCCTTTGCTAGTTCGGGCCAGGTTTTCTGTTGGACTCGAGCTCGTCACGATATTTTTGCCTTGACCTGCCGCGATGTCTTCTGGCATTTAATGGGACTCATTTGGTGTTCCCTTTTTTCCATTTCTCGTTTGGCATCTGGCAGGATGTAGTTTATTTATTTATTTATTTTTTTAATTTCTTTTGCACAAAGTAAGCCCGTCTCCAGCCAGGGTTGCGGAATTTATTCGAAAGGCAAAGGGCTTTAGAAGGAACACGGATGGGTTTTAGTCAGTAAGAGTCTGACACGCCCTTCCGCTCCACCCAGAGCGGAAGAAGTCATTTGATGATTTTCCATCCTAAAAAAAAAAGCCCGTCTCTCGACAAAATGAAAACGTCAAAGTTAAGTCGATAACTAATCGATTAGAGTATTAGCATGCTTCTTGCTTGTTACCTATTAAAAGCTCTGTGTTTATAAATTAGCAGTAATCACTTGATTGCTCGATTTTATACAACACAACGTCCGCTAAATCATTTGTTCACGCACCGTTATTCGTATTACCTTGAACGCTCCAACAGCTCCTACCTTGTACCACACCCAACTAATCAGCTTGCGTAACAATCTGAAATTCTTAGCTCAGGTCAGCACTAAAATAATCTAAACCATATCTCATTGTTTCTAACACTATTGTTACAAACTAATTCATTCCTGGTACTTATGTTATCTATACGTATATATATGTCACCGGAAAATGGCAAACTCCGTATGATTATAAAATAACTTGAGAGATTGTAAGCTCTTGATAAATTGTCAACTGAACATTTGGAATACTTTTTACGCATCAAAATTTGATAGTCTATAAAATCTCCGTGTCGGTTCGAGAGATTGTGGACTGGCATAGACTGGCGACCAATCAGCACTCTGGTCTACAATTTATTTGTTTTGGTGTGATAGTTAAATGGGAAACTTGGCCCCCATTGGTCTTTGTTAGCGTGAGCTCATATCTGAACAGACCAATGAGAGCCTTGTTTCCAGGTTTACTATCACACATAAACGGATCAATTGTAGACTTGTGCTCTGATTGGTCGCCATTTTATGTCAGTCCACTATTTCCCGTGATTACTTCGAAATATTATAGACTATCAAAATTTGATACGTAAAAAATTATTCCAAATGTTCAGTTGTCCACACATACATACACGCAAATGAATAAATTGAAGTGTCTGTTTGTGATATCAAACAAACAGCGTTGCATAAGAAAAATGCAATTTTTTTTTTGTCTATCTGCCTGTCGCGGTCGGTCAATCTATCTGTCTGCATGCCTGTTGGTCCTAACTAATCTCTGAAAAGGCTTGGCCGATTTTGACGGGACTTTTACTTGCAGATAGCTGATTTTATAAAGCGTAACTTTTTTCAGTGACAAATCATCAAATGTCAGACTCTTATTGTCTAAAATCCACCCAACACGGGTGGGTTTTAGTAAGTCTCCTTCAAATGCTTTTTGCGTTCTTAGCATTTTTTAAAGATTAGAGCTCCTTGCAAAAGCCGTGGGCTAGTTGTATGATATAATTAGATCGTAATTTGGAGTGTAAGTAGTTTAAAATTGTGTATTGTGTATGGCTATGCTGATAATTATAATTTTGATTATCTTTGATTACGATCTATTGATCTGATTGCTGTGTTATTGATTATTGGATATAAGAGAAGGGAAGGACATGGAGTTACAATTGAGCCCTGTTAATACTCTAATAATAATTTGACCTCCTGCGCAAAGTTGGTTTATTGTAGTGCGAGACCCAAATTAATCTGCCAGGGTTGCGGAATTCCTGCCAGGGTTGCGGAATTTATTCGACAGAGTCACCGCGGCCCTGGAACGCAAAGGGAATTAGGAGGAACACGGATGGGTTTTAGTCAGTAAGAGTCTGACTCTTCTCTCTCTCTGACCATCCTTAAAAACGCCCATTTAGATTGATTTTATATGTTAAGACGGTGTTGAGATCACTACTTACGTCTAAGATCCTTATATCCTTTTTTTTAATTTTTTTTTAAGTGTGGGAAATCATCAAATGACTTCTTCCGCTCTGGGTGGAGCGGAAGGGCATGTCAGACTCTTGACTGACTAAAACCCATCCGTATTCCTTCTAAAGCCTTTTGCGTTCCAGGGCCGCGGTGACTCTTTCGAACAACTTCCCAAACCTTGGCAGGCTCTGGCCCTAGCGGGCCCCGTCTTCTATGCTGCCGTCGACCCGGGCCTGGTGGTGATCGGACAGCTAGCCACCCAACGCTCGCCGTCCGCAGGCCCGCGCCTACGGTGGCCGGGAATCGCCCTGCGACTCCCGACGCCCGGGGCGTCTTCTCCTGTAGCGGCGGTTGGGGCCAAGGTCTTGTCTCTCCCTCGCGCGGCCCGCCTCCTCCTTTGCTAGCATTACTGCTTCGCAGAAGGACCTCCTCGCTCCGGACCATGGATCCTGATAACCTTCGAGTATATGTTCGCCCCTTCTACATGAAGAATCTTATGAAAATGTACGAGTATCACACAGTTCTCCGTTTCTCTGAAGAGCTTCAAGTTTATATTGGACCTTCACCTACTGAGAGCCCAAAGAGACCTCCCAACTATTTACCCTGCCGAAAAGACTAAATCTCAAAGCAAACAGGCATCTGGTAGTTGACTCACATCATCGTAGGCTTCATCCATCGCTCACCATCAAGTGGGATCGAGGTCAAAAGCGGGCTTACAAGGGAAAAAAAATTACCGCTTCTTTGGCATGTTTTCTATAGAATAGAATACTCTTTCTAAGCCTATGTTGTCCCACTTTTTTAAAGGCCTCTTCCACATCTTTTTGCGTTTTATAAGTCTTCCTCGGTTACGACGTCCGTCTTCAGGTACCACTGCGGGACGATCTTGGCCTCGTGCATCTTGTAAATATAACCCGCAAAATCCCAATGTTGGAAATATTTGTTGCACTGACGTTTGCTGTCAGATAACCAATTTTTTTTTTTTTTTTTTGAGATGGGTTTGACTCTAGTCTAGGTAGTAGTAGTAGATGACAGAGGCAAAGTCGACGATGGAGCGAGCTTACCCAGAAGAAGCCTGTTCACTCTAATTTTGAAGAGATTAGAGTTGTATGCGTTCGGAAACCCAATTCTAATTCTGAGTTAAGTCGCTTTTTGTTCATAAACTGTAAGTTGTATGTGTGCTATGAGATAAGCAATAAAAATCACTGCACCCCAAGACATTACCACCAACATACAGCTTGCTTGTACTCCTCTTATCTCCTCAACCAAATCTCCACGGGTAAGCGGGGGTGTTTGAACGCGTTTAATCACAATAATCGTTGCACTTTCAGCTTCTGTATCTACGAGTAAGTAGGCCATCACTTTCTAGCTTATTGTCTAGAGAAAACTGCTGTGATGCTATCTTAGATAGATTTAGTTGTAAGTAGCTGATATTGTTGTGTTCGTTTACAAATTCATATTGCTGAGCGAGCACCGTCAGCTAGGACTGGTCATGTCTCAGGTGCCACGGTTTATTTCAATTATTTGTACCTTGAGTTGCTTTTTTTTTACTTCGGTCGCTTGACAAGTCTTTCTATGTCTGTTTGTATATTTTTCACACGAATGATATAACCATATAATTGTAAAAAACATTGATTTAAAAGAGTGTCCGTGGAGTTTCTTGCACGTTCTTCTCCATTGAGATTTACGCTTTGGAACGTGTAATTAGCTTCATGTCTTTGGACAGATCGACCTTGACTATTCAAAAGTGCCTGTAATGGTTTAATTGAAATAAATGCTTTGATTTTGAGTTTCAGTTTGAGTACAAGTAGACACATACCTTAAGCTTTTCTGAATAACTAACTTCGAGAGATTATAGACTATTAGCTGCCGCCCGCGGGAATGTCAAAAATTATCCCAACATACTATCCACGCAAGATCCATTTAATTTTATAATTTAGACAATCAACGATTTTTGAAATTCCAAAAGAGGTAGAATTTCGCTTTGTCCAGACACTCGTAACAGTACAAAAGTGCCTAAATGATTTGGTAGAGTAGAAATAAATGCTTTTAGTTTTACTTAAACTTGAGAAACAGCGGGTCTGTTGATGTGGCGCTTTAGGAGTCATAAGTCATTTATTCATAAACAATAATTTGTATCTGAAATAATAACAGCCGCACGGGTCGATCTTTAAGGTTAAGCAACGCTTGCCGAGGTTGGTCTGTGGATGGGTGACCATCTTAACATACTGAGACTCCTCCGTGCCTCGGAAAGCACGTTAAGCCGTTGGTCCCGGCTGTCGTTTGTAGGTCTTTGGCAGTCGTTATGGATAGTCAGAAGCCAGAAAATCTGACACCAGTCTTACCAAGGAATACCGTGTCACCCAGTTTATGGGTTGTGGACACGGAGAGATCTGGTAGGCAGCCGCTCTACGTAAAATCCTGGTATTCAGCTGAATCCGGTTTGACTGGAAGCCGACCCCAATATACTTGGGAAACGGCTAGGCAGATGATGATGAAAAGAAAAAAAAAATTAAATGAAATAATGGAAAAATCACGTTAAATACAACATGCATAAATACAACAATAAAAAGGAATTAAAGAGGTCTATTTACAGCAATGGATTTTTTTTTCTGAAATGTGGTAAAGACTATAAAAATACAAAACACAGTGACGGTGAAAACAAAAATACGAATTATACATGGTTGGGCGAATCCTAATTTTATTTTACAATGTTGTGTGAGAAGATTATCAAATAGGCTGTCGGACCTGTTGGAAAGTGATTTCTTTTGCCTAAACACCAAGGATTTTTATTAGTATTCACTAGGAATCAATTTTCGCGCAATGCGTCAAGCTCACTATTTGGTAACGTTGCACAACAGTGCACGATATTGCTCAAAGTTGATCGTTGTTGCGCAAAAATATTTGCCCAGTGCCGTGGCTTCGGAGATCTAAGTATTTGAACTGATTTGAATATTCGTCATTATATTTCTTTCAATCGAAAGACTTACTCTGTTGGACATGAGCTCCCCCAAGGGCCACATTAACCCCGTGCTTCGCGCATCCATAGGATTCCCACGACCTCCACCAACGGTTTTAGTGTGAGTTTTTGATCGTACTTGATTGCGACCACGTAAACGTTCATCATCATATCAGCCGAAAGACGTCCACTGCTAGACATAGGCCTCCCCCAAGTGTCGCCACAAGAACCGGTCCTGCACGTCTTGCATCCATCGACTATCCGCGACCCTCACCAGGTTATCGGTCCACCTTGTGGGTGGGTGGCCTTCCAACGCTGCGTCTTCCGGTACGCGGTCGCCAGTCCAGAACTTTTCGGCTTCATCGACCATCTGTTCTGCGAGCAATCTGCCCTACCCACTGCCACTTCAGTTTGGCGATCCTTCGGGCTATGTCGGTAACCTAACCAAGGTTACCGACATACTCTTGCGGATATCGTCACTCCTGATTCGATCACGCAAGGAAACTCCGAGCATTGCCCTCTCCTTTGCTCTTTGGGTGACTTTAAGCATTCTGATGGGGCCCATTGTGAGCGACCACGTTTCAGTTCCATAAGTCATCACTGGCAACATGATGACATCATGCTCATCACACAAAGATTTGTCCTGGGTGGGAATCGAACCCACGCCCTCCGGTTTAGCAGGCAGGGTCACTAACCACTCGACCAAGAGGCCAGTCAACAATTCTCATCGCTTATACAATGCCTCTTATTTAGAGAGTCTCAGGGGCTCTACTATGTCGTCTTTAAACCATCACGATTCCGGTGTGGGAAGGAGATGGAGCTATACAAGACACGTAACACTATCTCTTTTAAACAACGGAATAATTATGGCATTGGCACGTCATAGAAAAAAAAAACCGACCAAGTGCGAGTCGGACTCGCGCACGAATGGTTCCGTTTCATTATCTATAAAAACGCGTTTGTTGTTTTGGAGCCCCACGTAAATATTTTTTTATTTTAATTTAATTATTTATTTTTAAGGTGAATATATAACTAAATATTCTGTCAATATTTCAAGCGTCTACCTGCTGCCGTAATCAATAGCAAGCAAAAACGAGCAAAAAAATCACGTTTCTTGTATGGGAGCCCCCTTAAATATTTATTTTATTCGGTTCTTCAGTATTTATTGTTATAGCGGCAACAGAAATACATCATCAGTGAATTTTCAACTGTCTAACTATACCGGTTCATGAGATACACGCTGGTGACAGACGGACAGCGAAGTCTTAGTAATAGGGTCCCGTTTTACCCTTTGGGTACGAACCCTTAAAAGAAATTCAGTAACAAAATAGACGGCTTAAAATTCTGATGTGATCATGTAGCTTAAGCCAGCATGTGAGCATCGATAGAACTGAAAGTACAGCATTGCCCTTAGTGTCATCACCCTAAAAATCTGGGGCAGGACCAATACCACATAAAAAGTATGACGACACATTACCCAACAACTTGAAACAGATGATTCGTCCCAAAATCAAAGTCTGAATCATCTCATTAATTTTCCACTTACGTACTCACGTAAAATCTCTTCTCAAGGCTTTAACGGGTCGCCTTATCAATAACCAAGCCGTTATTATTTGACCGTTGGGTTTAAACTTTAGGGACCCGCAGTTAAAACGAACTGTTAACTTTTATGATCGCTTAAAATTATTTTCTTTATGCTGATTGAGGAAGTCGGTATGAAATATCTTTTCTTGGAAATATGACTGAAAACTGTTTAAGATAATAATGTGCCTGTCTTTGTTCCCATTGCAGGGCTACAGTTCCTTCTCATGGAGAGAAGGGACGAGAACTTCTACCTTTGGTAGACTCTAATATTATGCAACCAATCAATCTTCCTAATATTTTCCTAACGGGTGCTGTTCATTTAGTATAAGAATATTTGTTCTATTTTCAAAAGCTACAATGCTCAAATGACGTAACGTTTGCTTCATCTAACATTTTACAGTAATTTTCACTTAATGTAACATTCAGTTTATATGCATAATAACAATACTTACTAACTTTCGTTTAGTATATTTTCATGTAGTATAGCATTCTATTGATCTAATTATCATTTTGTATAACTAACATTTGATCTAACTGCTGCACAAAGAGCGAGCGGGGCAGGCTCGGGAACTTAGGGTACCCTGACACGGATAAGTTAGGGTCGAATGGGATGACGGGAGCTTGAGTGAGCGAGCAAAGCGAGTAAACGTAGCTTCGGTTATCCCACTTTCATAATTAGTTTAAGTGTATGTTATATCCACTGAAGCTGAAATTATATCTTTAAAACAAAAGATGATTATAACAAATAAAAATTATATCAATCGTTATTATTTAATTCGTTGTCCTATTTAAAATATCTATATCAAACAATACTCACCCTTTCCCAACTACATTGGGGTCGGCTTCCAGTATAACTGAATGCAGTTGAGTACCAGTATTTGACATGCAGATGTGACCTCCACAACCCAGTAACTGAATAACACACCTTGGCAGTCCTTGGCAAGACTGGTGTCACATTTCCTTGCTCTCTGACCATCCGTAACGACTGTCTAATTCTTCAAATGACAGCTGGGTCCAAAGACTAAACGTACTTTCCGAAGCACTGAGGAGCTTCGGTTTAAAATGGACTAGCTTTTGCCCGCGACTTCGTACGTGCATATCCCGTTGTTTTTCCGTTCCCATATATGGCATTTAGCCTTCCCCATGAATGTAGCTATCATATACGAAAAGAATTTCCCAAATCTGACTAGTAGTTTCAGAGATTAGCGCGTTCAGACAAACTCCTCAGCTCTTTATATTAATACTAATTTAGCCCGCAACTTCGTACGCGCATATCCCGTTCCTGTATAGTCTATAGCCTTCCTCATTTAAGTGGCTATCATATACAATATGAATTTTCCAAATCCGACTGGTAGTTCCAGAGATTAGCACGATCAATCAAACAAACACAAACAAACAAACTCTTCAGCTTTATTATTAGTATATAGATAGTTAAATGGTCAACCATAAGGTTCAGTCCATAAGGTTCAGTTGAAAACGAGCGTCAGGCAACTACTAGTTGTCTGGCATTTTGCTGAACAGGACCTATTTGGCGCAGTCGTGGGGCACACAATATAATTGTTTTCAAATTAAGTTTCCTTTTATTTGTACATGTATTGTATGTATCTGTGTGTGCCAAATAAACTACTTTTCTTTCTTTCTTTCAACCGTCCACAAACCCCAAAAAAAACTCCCACACTCCCCGGGAGTGTGGTGGACTTCCCAAAAGCCAGTCAACAGGAGCCTTTTGAAGGCTTCCTTTTCGAGAAGTCCTAGTAGTCGTTTGTTATAATAATTCTGCCATTCAGCTGTATTCTGTTCGGCTGCTAATAGGAAGAGAAGAGGGTATTTGACTGGATTTTTTTATCACATTTCTCAAAACCTAGACAGCTGGCAAGACGCATTAAAAAATATTGCTTAAAATGTCAATAGTGGTGTTTCCAGTGTTTTAAAATATGTAATAAACAGAGTCAGTATGAATTGCGTGTGACGTCACTCACCCGCCATATTGAATTGAAGTAATGCAGTACAAATGACATTTTGTGTGACAATGACTTAAGAGTAACTTCAAAAGTGTATACTCTTTTCCCACAATTTTTATTTATTTTTTCACAAATCGTAATGTTTTAATATCATCTATCAAATGAGTATTCATTCATTTAGATTTTTCATTCTTTAGTCAAATCCGCTATTAAGATTTTATGAATTGGCCCTCTATTTTTTACACAGTGCAAAAGAACAATCCTTCAAAAATGTAGGGAAGACGTGTTTTTGACCGATGGCAACTGAGATTCGAATGCAAACGTTGCTTCAAAATGAGTAGATTTGGCCCTTGGAATTGGAACAAATAATAAACTTAATTGAACTTCACCGTATACTGTTCCTATACGGCCCTTAGTTTCAAATAGCCCCATTTTGTGAACCAGTCTAATACTACTGGGTATAACATATACGGAACCCATAGAGATACGACACACGATCTTTAGCGTTCATCTCACGTTTTACAATCCATGTTATTTGTTATTCGGATGTGATTCGGCGAATCGAATACCGTAAGCATATAAACATATCTTAAAACCAATTACCGTTGGAATTTCAACCTTATGTCGAAGAAATACAGGTCAGTATGTATTTTGGGGAAGGTAAACGATATTTTGTTATTCAATGCGGTTTTGAATTTGTATTAGGTGATTCAAAGTTGAAATATTTTTAAGGGCAAATTAAACAAACGGAAATGCGGAATTCTTTTAGCCGCATTTGCACTCCAAAATGTGTGATTTTGATCAAGAAAAATATACCTCGCTTTCTGTGGGTGTTACAAAAGATGTCTCTATAGATTGTACCACATTACAAAATCTTGACGAACGCTATATAAGATAGGTTCCGTTCTATGTGCCTTCATCATCATTTTTCTGTCCTTGTTCTATGATACCATCATTCTATCTTGTCAAACATCACGCTATCGATCTCCTGTTTAATTTACAGGATAAAAATTACTCACTGTCTCATCATCATTCAGGGCCTTCCTCAAACGTCGCCACTTCGACCGGCCTTGAGTTTCTTTCTTTCTTCTTCTTTCTGGCCATAAACCTCTTAATCGTAACCACTATCCCTCATCATCATCCACAGCTCTATTTCGCGAATGGATTTATAGAGGGTATGCGAAGCACGGTCTAAAGTCCCGCAAACCTTCAAAGAAAAGGGAGGATCCTCCGACCAGACGGTTTTTGTGTCTTGTGGGCAACTGCCCGATAGTTGATATTCGGACTGTTGTTAATGTTCAAATCACACGGAAAACTTTGCTTGCGCGATGCAGGATATCGTTGATAGTTCGTTGCTGACAGGATAGATGGCGTTGCGATTCTTTTTGTCAATCAATCAATCAAAATATTTATCTGCTAAAATATGGTACAATATGGTGTTACAGTAAATTTGTTTCAGCATACCCTGCCATAACATGGCGTGCAAATGTATTCACAATAATCGATGTCAATTATGTTGCCGTACAAATTTCGTTTTTTTAGTTTTTCATTTGGCGGCATTAATGCCAGTAATTATGATCAAACTAGATAATATTAAATAATGTTTTACGATCATATCAACTAGAAACATCAGCAACATTGACCTATAGAAGATTACATCACTCTTCAATATGACTTGTCATCAAATGATTGTGGAGGTCAAGCCACTCATGATTTGTTTTTACTTAAAAGATTGCTAACACTAATCTTGGATTTAAGATGACGACAAATATTTTAAGGAATCGAAATAATCAGTAAAACCAGTGCTCTCGCAATCACAATTTCATTCATGTTGACAATTCGTTAACATTTTTTTGAGGTGAAGAACAGACAGGCGGATTGAAAAAATTAGGCTGAATTTGATTAACAGAGGTCGAAATTAGGTAGTTATTTATTTATTTTACACTGATTTCATAGATAAAGTGGATATGCCTCAAATCCCGAGATTAATTTTAAAGAGCAGAAAATTCCCGTGATTTTATTAAATAAAAAAGTTGTTTACTTTTACACAATTTTCGTATTTATAAACAAGGCGAAGTATAAGTATGAGAATTTCCTTAAGACTATTAATAATTTTTATTGTGAATGAAATACTAATAACAATTGTATGTTAATTATTTTTGTTTTATTCTCTGAGATTTTTATTATTATTTATTTGTAATGGTCTTGGACACCGGGATTGTCTATTAGAAATCCCGGGAAGATCCATATTAATAACAACATTTCGATGCAAGTACACAAACTCTACCTAATTCCGACCTCCGGTGATTAAGCTAAAAAAGAGAGTAATTTTTCACTTTCGATACAGAGTTATATCTAAAACACTAACAACCTTTTAGGGTGTCAAAGTACACATGATTATAAATAACTTTTACTTTGTGACCAACCCTGAAAACTCGAAAAATTGCATTTTGTATGAAACGGCTGATTTTTTTCTAAGGTTTTGTTGGGAACAAACTACAGATCAAATTATCTGATATTCGGGTATTCGGGATATTCGGGTACCAAGCAACAATGCACGACCTTACTCAATCCAGCACACACATCACAAATATTTTAAACACACCCTTTTTTCTCTGCAGTCACGTCCACGAACGACGTACCTCTCTGCCCACCCACTCAGACTAAGAAGGACATTTATCATCATTAAGAATACATCAGTCCTCATGTACCGTCACACAGCATCCTTCATAATGTGCCGTGAAAACGTCGGAATAAAATGTTTTAAGTTTAAAGTTTTTGTGGCGGTGTTCCGTATATTTAATTATTTAACTAAACTAGAGGTCACTGGAAATCTACAAGACTGACTGGCATTTCAACGAGCAGCCAAATCTCCTAGGATTAGGATCATGACATTTTGTAAAAGGCTTATTTTATGATTTAGATGAGCATTAAGAAGAGATTTTCGGATATTCAATCTTTAAGGGAGTGAAAGGGGCAAAATCCACTAATCACTGATCTAATTTCAGATCAAGTAGATGACCTGTAAATTTGACAAATGACAATCGCCTCTACGAATACGGCGATACATAAATGTACGATGACTTCAAGGTAGATGACCTGTAAATTGGATCAGTGACAAATGGCAATCGCCTCCAAGAATACAGCGATACATAAATGTACGATGGCTTCAAGTAGATGACCTGTAAATTAGATTAGAGACAAATGACAATCGCCTCCACGAATTCGGCGATACATTAATGTACGATGACTTCAAGTAGATGACATGTAAATTAGATTAGAGACAAATGACAATCGCCTCCACGAATACGCGATACATAAATGTATTCTGAGGCTCTCAAAATTGTAACATTCAGGTGTTCCCTCACCTGAAGCACCTTAACCTTAACCGTAACCTGGCATTCGCCTGTAATGTAACGTTACAGAGTCGAGCATTACATTGATGAGGGAACAGAACCGAGCATTACAGTGCGCAACTTGATGATATGATGTGTAATATTTTGATACAACTTGTAACAGAAATAAATGAATCTAATGTTAAATTACAGGCGAATATGCTCGTCAGTCAGGGAGGCAGTATTGTAATGCAATTGTCAAAATCGAATCTGAAACGTTACAATACAGGCGAATGCGCCGGGCACCTTTATATCAGCAGTAACGATTGTCCGAAATATTTCGGATTACCCAGTAACTGGGTCCGTTAAGACTGCAAGCTAACCCCAACAGAGTTGGAAAAGAAGCCATTTGTATGCCGGACAAAATAATGACAAAAGACAATCGTTTTACCAACGTCGTGACGGAACCACGAAAACCCATCCTTTCTGTAAATTCCACGATTTGTACGAGTATGCCACAGTTGAAGGATAAGTAGCTAGTGTATAAGTATTATTTTATGATAGTTAGTTATAAGTTAAGTGACCTATAGATTCAGACGTGTCAACGGTACAAGGCGGTTGGCCAATCTCTAACCTGCTTTTAAAATATGATGAGACTTCCTCAGTATATATTTTTCAATTATTTAAACAGAACTACCGAAGCCAATTAAACTATTTAAACAAAGAATATACTTTCTTACTTATTCAGAAAAGTAAAATAGAGTAATATAAAAAAAAAACAGGCCAAGTGCGAGTCAGACTCGCGCACGAAGGGTTCCGTACCATTATCTGTAAAAACGGCAAAAAAAATCATGTCCGTTGTATGGGAGCCCCCTTAAATATTTATTTTATTCTGTTTTTTTAATATTTGTTGTTATAGCGGCAACAGAAATACATCATCTGAAAACTTTAACTGTCTAACTATCACGGTTCATGAGATAGCCTGGTGACAGACGCACAAACAGACGGACGGAAGACAGCGGAGTCTTAGTAATAGGGTCCCGTCCCTTTGGGTACGGAACCCTAAAAACGAACTTCCGCGTTGGACCATTTACTTCTCGTCCATATTTCATCTACATAAACTGTTTTCCATAATAAGCCATTCTACAAATATCCACTTTTCGAAAGATAGTTCCTATACTTTTTACTAATTTTCCAATTAAAATATACAATACAGTACTTTTTACTTCTTGTATCCCATGAAGCTTTATAAAAATCTAAGTTGAAAGAAATGACTATCACTTACCACGAGAGAATTTCGCTGAACAAGGTAAAAACATCCAAGTATTCGCATAGAAAAATATCCGAGCCTCGTATCCGAGGTAGCCGTCAATTCCTAACATCCTCTTGTAATCCGTGATATGTAAATTGTGAGCATTATACCAACTTAGTACCGCCTTAGAGAATGTGTTTAGTGATGTGTATGAGTCGTGGATCCGAAAATATCCGACTTCAAATCAATTTAAATTGGGGTAGGCTTCAAGTCTAACGGAATGTAGCTGAATACCAGTGTTTTATATGGAGTGACTGCCTATCTGATCTCTATAATTCAGAAACTGGGTAACAGTAGTAGGGTTTTCAATGTCATATTTTTAATCCAACAACCCTGTAGTTAAATCAAAGGTCCTGTGTATAACCCACCACTAAAACTATGATACATGCTACATGACACTTACAAACCTCGCAACAGCGCAACTCAATCGAGTAATATCCGCAAATCGAGAAATATTCACAACTGAACCGAAAAATATCCGCAACTTTCTTCCTCAGATCCGCACTACCCTAACCTAACACAAAGTTTTCTCGCATAAAATGCGGCATTTAAAATGAAAAATGAGTTACAGAGAATTTAAATTATAACGTTAAACTTCGGTTAACGACGTTTTGATGAGCTTTAAAGCACGCGTGCTGTGTCATAATTCTTGAGTGATAAAAGGTATGTACATAATCTTCAGGGTAACGAGAAACCATTTGAAGTAAAAGGATTTTAAGATGGTTTTTCCCGGTTGAGTGACGAATTTTATCACGGAGAGATTAGGTGTAATAAAGACTTCTGAGTAAGTACTTTGTTGTTGATACCGCGGGCTTATGTGAGGTTCAAAATATTTGTGACATGTTTTGTGATTAATGATAATTATGATTTATATAAGAGCCCGAGGCTTAACGGTAGTAATACTGTAACATTAACGTGACTTTTTTATTTGTAAAAATTGTGATTTCGTATGAAATCTTCGAACTCACTTGCTGGGAAGTAAAACTGGAATTTAACGGTAGTACGACGTAATAAATATAATTTCGAATGAAATCTTTGACTCAATAAAATTGTGGTTCCTTGCATGACATACGCCTCTCTCAAGTTCAACCAAAGACCCGTTTTCCTGAATCAATTAAGCCTGTGAACTGAGGAACTGAGGGTATGCTTCAAGTACACCAGTCCCTGTATCTTCGGCAAATAAGTTACTACTATAGACTCCTTCCATATTTTATGACCATATCAGCTGATACCCTTATTATTCCAAACAAACACCGCCATAATGAAATCAAGATTTCACCCACGTCGCCGCTAGATGGCTCTGCACGCCGTGCTCGTGCATATTGAGTGCTAGTCCATTGTTGAAGGTACTAGGCTCGCATATTAATAGGGAGATAGTAATTCTTCGCAAAGAAAGGGCTATGTTCTCATGATGTCATAGGAAGTTCTAACAAAAGGTTATGGTAGAAGCTTTGGCTACCTTCTTCCTTGGTTGGGCTTTTGAAATATTTAGCGCTAATTTGATTGGATACTTCGTTCTATGGGAGACAGCTTTTTCCCGTGATTTCAAAAAAATTAATAATTCAAAAGCCATTTATTCAAATTAGGCTGAGCGCCAGCACTTTTTGAACGTCAAAGTTCGTACGCGCATATCCCGTTTCTTCCCGTTCCCGTTGGAATTACGGGAAATCCTTTCTTAGTGTGCCCCTGCGGAGGGTAGGGAAGCTACATGCCAAATTTCAGCTTTCTACGGCCAGTAATTTCGGCTGTGCGTTGTCTGTCAGTCACTCAGTCAGTCAGTAGCGGGAGTTAAATATTAGGAGTATGAGGTACCCCATATTTTAAAAAAATAAACTAGTTTTTTTTTTTTTTTGTGAGTGGCTTCTCGCAGTTCAACCTATAAGGCTGTCGGCTGCTTAACCGGGCTTGCCTGTGGTGGCCTTAATATAATATTAAAGCCTCCAGCCAGGGCTTATAAAAAACTTACAAACTAAGCGACTACACGCCTGTGGGGTACGGGCCTCGGCTTAGGGCTTCGCTGGGGAGAGGACAGCTAGGGACGGGCTGGATCGAACTGGAAAATAAACTAGTACAAACCGTTAAGCAGGTGTACTTTTATCGTTTTATGCCATAAAGAAGGTTCAACAGATAAAGTCAGATTCTCATAGATCTACGATAACCAAAATATATTGTAATAACTAAAAACGAATGAATTTGGTCAACACTAGTCCGACGAAATTTGAAAAGAAAACGAAGAAGAGACCACTTTATTGGTCATAATATCATTGTTAATATTTTTTAATATGGTTTAAAGGTTTTCTGTTATTCTCCTACAATTTTTTAATAAGGATGGGAAATTATCACACAACTCCTTTCGCTCTGGGCAGAGCGGAAGGGAATGTCAGACTCTTACTGACTAAAACCCATCCGTGTTCCTTCTAATGCCCTTTGCGTTCCAGGGCCGCGGTGATTCTTTCGAACAAATTCCGCAACTCTACATGTTTCTTAGATTTGTTATTTTGTAATTATACTTACTTGTATTACTTACACATTTTCGTATAGCTTTCCAATTATACAATGTGGAGAAAGACCTGGCAGGATATAAATTACAAGTAGTATTTTCTGCGTTTTTAGCTTTTCCCTCATAATAATTGGGAAAAGACAGATGTGGCAGCAAGAGCTCGTACTAAGTTAAGGCTAAGTATCCCTTTGGAAAGCGGGCACCGTGGCTAAAGACCTGGCAGGATATAAATTACAAGTAGTATTTTCTGCGTTTTTAGCTTTTCCCGCATAATAATTGGGAAAAGACAGAAGCGGCAGCAAGAGCTCGTACTAAGTTAAGGCTAAGTATTAACAACCGCGATCTTCGAGGTTAAGCAACACTTGCCGAGGTTGGTTTTTGGATGGGTGATCTTTCTTTATATATCGAGTCTACTGTTTGTTTCGGAAAGTACGTTAAGTCGTTAGTCCTGGCCATCATTTGAAGATATACAATGTGGAGACATCGATACGACAATAAATGAAAACACTGGCAATACTGGTTCATAGGAATATTCTGTGACTATTATAAATCCTGTCACCGAAATTAAAAATAAAAATTTCGATAGTGACTACTATTCTTAAGAAATATTCCAAGCAGTTTCTTGCAGTTAGTTTTTTTTATTTGAGATGGGTTTGCTCTTGACTCTAGTCTAGGTCATAGATGACAGAGACAAAGTGACATCAAATCTGTGATAAAAGACAACATATTCGTATGAACTAGTATTGCTAATTTTCGTATCGTCATCTCCAACTTGTATATTGCATTCCTCAGAGCTGATTTTGTAAAAATAGTTTTTCGAAAAGAAGGACTGGTAAATACTAACTGAAGATAAAAACTTCACATTAAGAAAGGTGTAAAAAGTACCAGGCTTCCATAACCGTCAAGAGCTTAAAACAAACGCCCTCTAATTCACACTCAACTCCAAAGAATGCTCAAACAAGCCCTTTTGTAACGAAAAAACAAACATTCGTTACGGTTTAAATGAATTCCTCACCTTGTGCGCAAACATTACCTTTTGAGTGTAGTCACTTTTTGTATAAGAAGTGGGATATTACCGAAATAGAGAGAATATTTGAAGCAGTATTTTGAATTTTTCATCCCATCACTTCCCGTGGGTGTCGTAAGATTCTATGTGCACTGCGGCCCGGCTGCCATGCGTAGCGATTTTGGCAACCCCTTTGGGAGAGGAGTATGTACTATTATAGAGTACTATTATATATTCTGTAGTCCAGCCGTGGACGTCTTTCGGCTGATATGATGAGGATTTGGAAATATACTAAGAGAAAAGACCCTGATTTGAAAGTTTCTTGTACCGACTAAAATTATGGCTAAGTAGCTTTAATATATGATGCAAGTTGATAGAGATCATGTCCAGCTTTTTTAAGGTAGCTACATTGCTAAAGAGCTTTTCCTTTTTTTGTGACCTTTGCATGAAATGCAAAAAAAAATATATATTCAAAATTTTACACTACACTTATTTTGAATCTAGTGGTCATATTTTGTGAAATGTTAATGAAATGAAATGTTTATTGCCAGATTAACATCCAAATAGCACACATAAATAAGAGTAAATGATAAAAAATAAGTTGCAATAACATGACAAATGCAAACTTAGACGCCGCGAATCATGTTATCGGCGTATGGTAGGACTGCCACCTTTGCCCTCAAGTCCAAAGCCTCAAATGCATTTTTTTTTAAATTATTATCTTCCCTTTAATAATTAAAAAAATATATATTTTTGACCTTGAAAACCCTACATTTTTAATAGTTTCTCTTATAGGTAAATCATCCCCAGGTGCAATTAATAAAACTTTATTAGACACAACTATAGTCCTATGTTCGAGCTTGTAAAAGCAATTTCAATAAACGGACGACTTGTAAACAAAAATACAATTTAAAACAACATGCAGCTGTTTTGTTGAATGCCAAGTTCATGTTTAATTGAATAAAAAAGTGAAATAAGTAACCACGCATACATAATCATTATAAACGGCTAAGTGCGAGTAGAATCGCGAGCTACGGGTTCTGTATCACCAAAAATGTTGCAGATTAAATTTATTTTTCTATTATTGTTGATATAATAACAGATACTGTACTTCAGACCAATTAAAGATGACGTTCATAAGTATTAGCCGTTTTCATAACCTGATTTCTTATTTGAACTTCTTGTTTTACAATTATCTAAACTAATGACTCAAACAGGTAAAGTTGTTTTATTATGTGTAGTAGGTACTCTCTGGAAGTATTGATCCAATTTCGTAATTCTTTCACTGTTTACAGAAATTACACTATGCCTGCCTGAATTACACTATACTGTGATTACACTATGGCTACTTTTTATCTTGAAAACATGCACAGTTTTAGAAATGTAACCTACAGGAGCCACGGAAAAAGTTAGTGTGCAATGAAAGCGGTTATTGTAGCCACGTAGTATTTATACTTACCACCAACAATGCCGTGGAAGTGGTAAAGTTTACGGCCAAACATATCTGAATTACTATCGTGAAAGCAAAAGAAGAATTAACAACCTTGTGTTTTTGTGCCAGACAAACAGCATATACTTACTAATAGGGTATCTTTGGCACTCTTTGTACACACGGAACCCTAAAAAAGGGAACTAAGTAACGACGCACACACAAACATTACAAACGCATCGTCTGGTAACGAGTTAAGGCTGACTCACATTCGGATTTATAATCGCGTTGACGCTGCGTTTCCTACGTGTTACGTAGATCAGTATTATGGTTGGCACTTCAGTGTTTATTTATTTTGTATAAAAAATTGCAGACTCCATAAAATTATAATAAATCTTTATTAGATTATAATTTCAACAACAAAGGAGTGGAACTCTCTGCCTGCGTCTGTGTTTCCGAACGTATACAACCCTAATCTCTTCAAAATTAGAGTGAACAGGCTTCTTCTGGGTAAGCTCGCTCCATCGTCGACTTTGTCTCTGTCATCTATGACCTAGACTAGAGTCAAGAGTAAACCCATATTAAAAAAAACAGCCATGTTTGTGACCCAAACACGAACACGCAACGTTTGTCCAACTTCTGGGTAAAGGTCTCCTCAGGAAATTCTACTCCTCCCAGTATTCCGCCTTCTTCGACCAATCTTCCGGAAATGTTCCCAAGTCAATTATTCACTTACTTTGCAGTCTGTCAGACATCAATTTTAAATGTAAAAAATAAAACAAGAATCTTCAATTATCGTAATTTTCCCACGCTACTTGACAAACGAGAATAACGTGTTATTTGCCAAAAACCGTGCTTATATTGGGCACGGTAATTAATGAGATAAAAACGATAATTATACCTTAATATGCGTGTTACTGTGCCGAAGATATACCAAATATTTAAGGTCACTGTGGCGTTAAACCAGGAAGTAATTACCATTTAAATATGAACTACTTTTAGTTTATACAAATAGCAAGTACCTATTTGATGTAAAATTATATGAAAGATGGATTTTAAATCGCCTTTTAGTTGGTTTTCTCAATTCTGTAATCATTACATAGTAAGTAAATACTCCACAGTTCTAATTAAGTAGTATCGGGTTCCTCAGTAACTGGGAGGTCAATTTTAAATAGGCAGTCGTTGTGTGGAAAATATCGGTTTTAAGCTGCATCTGGTGAGATTTGAAGCAGTAACAAACTCCAAGCAAGATGAATCCACTGAATCTAAATTAATTTAGGTATATTTAGTAAAAGGTTCAAGTATTCATCATCTGCCTAGCCTTTTTGCAACTATATTGGTACCGGCTCCCAGTCTAACCGGATTCAGCTGAATACCAGTATTTTACGTGTAGTACCACCCACAACCCATCAACTGGGTAAGACGGTACTTCTTGGCAAAACTGGAGTCAGATTTTCTGGCTTCTGACAATCCGTAACGACTGCCAAAAATCTCCAAATGATAGCCGGGATCAAAGGCTTACCGTGCTTTCTGAGGCACGGAGGAGTCTGGGTAAGTTAAGATGGTTACCCATCCACAGACCAACCTCAGCAAGCATCGCTAAACCTTGAAAATCGACCCATGCGATAGTTATAATTGCCCTGAAATATTCAATTACGGAAATATATTCACAGCTGGAAACAACATTATCTCTGACTGTCATACTCTTTTTTTTTCTCGGAAACATGCGCCGTTACTGCAAGACTGGCCACAGGAGCGAAACCGTGGGTTCAGCTTGTTAAAATAAACTTAGAAAACATCTTTTTCACACCCCTATCCCTATTCGTCTGGAACCGATACTAGTTTTCCAATAAGGCCATTAATATGTGCGATGTGTAGACAGTGGCAGGACATCCGTGCAGTGTGCGCCACCCTTAAAAGGATACACGTATGCGCTCGCGCATATTAAAGCAGGCAACATTTTTATAAAATGGTGAAATTAAGAATTAAAGAGGCGGTTCTCTAGTAATGGGTAAAATGGGATGCGTTACTTGAGGTCTAACGTTCCATCTGCTGGTGGAGTAAAGTGATCAATACCTAATACTTTTTTTTTGTCATCAAATGACTTCTTCTGCTCTGGATGGAGTGGAATGGAGTGGAGTGTCAGACTCTAACTGACTAAACCCATCCGTGTTCCTTCTAAAGCCCTTTGCATTCCAGGGCCGCGGTAACTCTTTCGAACAAATTCCGCAACCCTGGCAGGAGTGTCAGACTCTTACTGACTGAAACCCACCCATGTTCCTCCAAATGTTCTTTGCGTTCCAGAGCCGTTGTAACTCTTTCAAACTGTACCGCAACAGATAACTAGTGTAGCAGTTGTATAAACTTAAGAGGCCGAGACCAAATTGGATGCAATCTATCTAAATGCCTAGCCTTTTCCCAAAATAATTGGTCCCAATCTAATTGGATGTAGCTGGGAACCATTATTTGCATGTTGCGACTGCCTTTCTTACCTTTACAGAATCTGGGTGACACGGTACTCCTTGGCAAGATTGGTATCCGATTTCTGGCTTCTGGCTATCCGTATGACCCGTAACGACTGCTATACAGGGTGGAGACGACGATACGACAATAAATCAAAACATTTGCAGTACTAGTTCATACGAATATGTCGTCTTTTATCACAGATTTGATGTCACTAACTGCAACAGACTGCTTGGAATATTTCGTCAGAATTGTAGTCACTATTCTTGATAAGTTTGAGTTATTTTCACGTTTTATGTAATTGGTAATTATAATAGTATCAAAATATTCCTATGAACCAGTATTGCCAGTGTTTTCATTTATTGTCGTATCGATGTCTCCACATTGTATAACAAATGATGGCCAGGACTAACGACTTAACGTACTTTCCGAAACAAACAGTAGACTCGATATATAAAGAAAGATCACCCATCCAAAAACCAACCTCGGCAAGTGTTGCTTAACCTCGAAGATCGCGGTTGTTAATACTTAGCCTTAACTTAGTACGAGCTCTTGCTGCCACTTCTGTCTTTTCCCAATTATTATGAAGGAAAAGCTAAAAACGCAGAAAATACTACTTGTAATTTATATCCTGCCAGGTCTTTAGCCACGGTGCCCGCTTTCCAAAGGGATACTTAGCCTTCCCTAACACTCATCAGTGTCTGCCACCCGTTAAACTGAACTGCAAGTTATAAATTACATTTCCTCCATATGTCTATTATTTTCTTTGCGAAAACATCTCATTTTATAAAACCCGCATTTCGTTACGGTTAAGTACCCTTCAAACTTTTAACTCCATTTAAAATTCAACTCTATCCACCAGAAAATAACATTCAAATTCTTCTGACAAGGCCTCGGCTATCATATCCTTGTTTTTCTCCAAAGGAATTTCGACTGTACTATGTGGAAATAAGGTTGGATTTCAATTGTTATTGCAATATTTTCGCATGGGGTGCCAACCGAAGCGTAGCGTCATTTTAGTCACTACAGCTAAACATATGAGCGATTGATATAAATTCTGGGTCAATAAACTAAAGGAAATGCTAATGACATTTGTGGAAAATTATTGAAATGATTCATGGGTTCCGGAGATAGACACTGATGAACATGGACTGATATTAGGCCCCTAATACCCGGAGCGAGGAGGCTTGGGAAGCGGTCACCTCCTTCTGCGAAGCAGTAATGCTAGCGTAGGAAGAGGCGGGCCGCGCAAGGGAAAGGCAAGGCCTTTGCTCCAACCGTCGCTACAGGAGAAGTCGCCCCGGGCGTCGGGAGTCGCAGGGCGATCCCCGGCCACCGTAAGCAGGCCTGCGGACGGCGGACGTTGGGTGGCTCGCTGTCCGATCACCATCAGGCTCGGGTCGATGGCGCATTGTGTTCCACGCGCGCCTCAAAGAGTTTTCAGCATAGAAGACGGGGCCCGCTAGGTCCAGAGCCTGCCAGGGTTTCGGAACTTGTTCGAAAGAGTCTCCGCGGCCCTGGAACGCAAAGGCAAAGAAGGAACTCGTATGGGTTTTAGTCAGTAAGAGTCTGACACGCCCTTCCGCTCCACCCAGAGCGGAAGAAGTCATTTGATGATTTCCCATCCTTAAAAAAATAAAGGGCCGGTGAAACGGAAAGCCTTTTAAAGATTTTAACTCCGTCAGTCTGTAGCTGTCTACTGTTGGATATATAACGTGTTTAACTCGCAAACGTGACGTGGCATACTATGACGTCGTGACGTGACACGAAATTGATACTTTATGTCTGTTAAAACTGTTTGTTATTCTATATACCGACGGTGAAGTGCCAATACCTCCTAACTGACATTTTTCGAGAGATTTATTTTTTACAGCTTTTAATTTACTGGCGCTTTTCCCATGTATTATGTTTGATGTCCGAAGTGTATTTTTAGTTGAAACTGCATTAAATGGTTATTAACTAATTTAATATACTAATTAATTTTCAACTTCTCAAGATATTATTTTTTTCTTCCAGTTTGCGTAAATTATTGATTTCAGCAGTTAGGAGTGATATTAATCTTAATTTTAGATATTGTTTCTCAGTAAGTGAATTATATTTGCAATTCTTCATGAGAAATAAAGTTGTTCTTAAACCTTAAAATTGAAGGCTGTACAAAAATAGGCAGAATGGAGTTCAAATTTTGTACGCCAATTAGCCTGATTTTAGGCCTCTCTCTCTTCTCTGTCTGAGGTCCCAAATCGAATATAAATTTTTTCGAAGGACATTAGAGCTTTATTTTAAGATCTCAGAACGCTAAATTGCGCAAAAGTCGATCTTCAAGTCAATTAATTTTTAGTACAATGAGAAAGTCCTTTGAAAATAATCCAGAAAAGATCTATGTAAAACCACCGTAGTAATTTGTTTTCTTTTTTAATTACAGATTTGGATGACCTGCCCGAATAAATAGAGGTAAGCTAACATCTTAAATCCATACTTATATCATGAATGCGAAAGTGTGTCTGTCAGTTACCTCTTCACGGTTAAACCGCTGAACCGATTTGGATGAAACTTAGTTTAGAAATAGATTAGACCTTGGAGAAGGACATAGGTACATTTTGTTGCGAGAAAAGGGCTTAAAGGGGTTGAAATAGGGGATGAAAGTTTGTATGGGATAACATCATTATTGAAGCTAAAAACATGAACCTTTAGATTTAGGTGTTTGATTTGAATGTCCCTACCCTGGCGGTTGGGAATGTCATGCTCACTCAAAAGTCTGGCTGATGGTGGTGCGTTTATTTATTTATTTACACTTTACGCACACACATGTACAGAGGCGGACTTAATGCTATAGGCATTCTCTACCAGTCAACGTTTGGGTGATGCAGACAATGGTGGTAGGTGCAATATGGTGAATAAAAAGCGATTGATCAAAATGGTTGAGCCAAATGGTGCTAGCGCATGTGTCATGATCGTGAACGGGCGCCGTCAGCTGGGACTCGTCATTTTTCGGCTGCCACGGTTTATTTGAATTGTTCTTTTACTCCGGACGCTTTTACATCGTTCTCATATAGATGTATAATTTCAACATGAAAGATGTAACCATTACTATGTAAAAAAATATTATTTTTAAAAGAGTGTAGTCTCCATAGAGTAAAAGACGGGGCCCGCTAGGGCCAGAGCCTGCCAGGGTTGCGGAATTTGTTCGAAAGAGTCACCGCGGCACTGGAACGCAAAGGGCTTTAGAAGGAACACGGATGGGATTTAGTCAGTAAGAGTATGACACGCCCTTCCGCTCCACCCAGAATGGAAGAAGTCATTTGATGATTTCCCATCCTTAAAAAAAAAACAAGTCTCCATAGAGATGTACGCTTTGGAACGTGCAAATAGCTTCATCTCTTTGACCGACCGACCTTGACAATTCAAAAGTGCCTGTAAATGGTCTAATTGAAATAAATGTTTTGAGTTTTTGACTCTTTAGGAAAATGGCTGCTCCACGCGGACGAAGTCGCGTGTGAAAAGCTAGTCATCAATAGAAAATATGACTCCAATATGTAGAACCTGTCTGTAATATGCCTACCTATATTGTCGAAAGGCTGATTCTCTTCTGTTCACAAACATCTTTCCATTGGAAATGCGATAAAAATGGCGTAACAATTTTTATACTTCGCATAAAATTTATGTCATGTAGATTGCCACGCCAATCTGAAATCAAAGAAAACCAGATTTTATTACCTTATTTTCTTGTAACACATAAAACGTATGAAGTAGAATATTCAAAGAAAGTGGAACGGCCTATGTGTCTCTTTTAGTACTTACTCACATTTTATGACCAAATTTCATTAATTTAGGGAATTTCGTTCATTTAAACACTTTTGTATTTGATCAAAAACATTAAGTACCTAAAGGCACCAACAGACAGGCATTTGGGGGGGGAGGCACTACAGTCATCAGGAAACTGACTCCGTCAAAGATTGACACTTTAAAAATAAAAAGACCTCATTCCACTTACAGAAGAATAGGAACACATCACACTATTCATACTGTGTTCCTCTTGGTTAAAAGATTTGGTTTTACCCCAGTGCCAAAGTAACCCGACTTTACTGTATTAACAGTAAAAGAGGCCCCCACTTAATAAAATAAATAACTATTAATAATAACTATTACTTATAAATATTTTGCCCCGCAGTGCGACAGAACAGGCTGGAAATAAAATATAAGTAATAACAACTATTTGCTATGACACCTCTTTTACTGCTTACCCCAAGAAATAAAAACACCTTCCATTTAAAATAATAATGGCTTGTATAATTTATGGTAATATGCTGTTAAAGTAAAATTATCGGTTCGGTAAAGTTATTTCATAACTGGTTCATTTACGGGGTACAGAAAATTATTAACTATTTGTCGAGGTTTTGTTTTATTTTGTTGAACTAGTGGTGAATATTAAACAGGCCGTTTATGACTATTTTACGCCATCCCTGTTTTGAGTACCTACTACTTTAGTAGGTTTCATGTCAAATATTACACAGCTATTAATGTTCATTTTACTTGTCGATGTTTTAAAAATAGTTTTTGCCCGCGGCCTCTCTCACGTTAATATTAATTTTCCCAAAAAAAAAATTGTGGCATATGACGGTCTCCAGGAACCCATCTATTTCTGTACCAAAATTCATCAAAATCGGTTCAGTAATTGAGGCGCGAAAGCGTAAAAAACAAAACTACTAACTTCCGAATTTATAATATTAGTTAGAGTCAAATAATGACAGCTAGCAATAGTGATGTTCAGATCACTTGTCGATATTTTAAATTATCGATTAAAAGTTACCAATATGACGCAACTCATGTCATTTTATACAATTCTACGTATGATAAATAACAATATTTTAACGCACGAGTGACATTTCAAAATATAGCTAACACTTTTAAATTACATATTTCAAGATAAGTGCGCTGTAATATCGTTCATTAGAAACTTTCACCCTTTCCTGCTGGCTAGTTATGTTTCTAGTGATTACCATGTATTTACTATACTTAGCGACGTAATCAACCAGGACAACTTGTATTAGATACATCTAAAAAACACGTAACGTTTATGTCGATGGAGAAATTAAATGAACTTACATATGTGAAGGTTTATGCAAGGAGTTTTGTACCTATAAAGTGTTCTATCTATGTAAAAAAGTTTCTTTAGAGTAATTAATAGTTTTACATAACATGACGTCATTGCAGCATTAATAAGAGCAAATCATTATTATTTGTGTAAAATATATATTTGGAAGAAAACTACATAACTTTTATAAATGCGAAGGTAACTGCGTCTGTCTATATGTTTGTTACGTATTTACACCTAATCTACTGAACCGATCGTTATGCAGTTTTACAGATTGGTAACCTGAAACATGGCGAAGGACATAAGCTGCTTTATGTCTTAGATGACAATTGTCATCATCTGCCTTTTCCCAACTACATTGGGGTCGGCCCCCAGTCAAAGCGGATTTAGCTGAATACCAGTATTTTACGTGGAGCGGCTGCCTACCAGACCTCCACAACCCATTAACTGGGTAACACGGTAGTTCTTGGCAAGACTGGAGTCAGATAGACAATTATACGAAAAAAAATGAAAAACTGACGCCGACAAAGTAACAGGCAACAACTACTAAATAAATTCACCTGTTCCATAAAAACATTACGACATCGACCAATACCATATAGCAGTGAACTTCTTTTTCTTGCTTTATAATATTTTTAGGGTTCCGAACTTCTATATAGAAAAACAGAACCCTTATAGGACCAGTCGGTCGATTGTCACAGCCGATTTTCTCCAAATCTACTGGACCGATCAGGTGAAATTAAGTACACATAGAATCATCTGTGGTCCAAATACGGTAGTGGAACGAAAGTAAATACTTTTTGAAAATGGGTTCACTTTTTGGCGGCAAATAGAAAATCAAAAGTAAAGATTTTTCAACTGTACCATGTGGCATATCTTTTTTAATGACTTTAAAATAAACGGTTTTGAAGTTTTCAAGAAATTAGATAAAAAATAAATATTACCATTTCACCCTTCCCCATAGCTTCGAAACAACTGAGTCAAATTTTTTTTTAAAATACTGATAATAGTTCTTTGCCTATAGATCACAGGAACACCTATTATATAAGAAGTTTATGATATTTGAAAGTAACATGTTACAAAAATGAGATTCGTTCGGAAGCCTTTGCATGCGAGTTCGACTCGCACTTGGCCGGTTTTAATTACTGACTTAAAATGTAAGCTTATAGACCACAAACCAAAAAAACAGTTAAAAAATAGAACATTGCATATTGCATTCAACCAATAAAAGTTGATACAAAATACTAGTATTTTACGACTTTAAAAGCCTATTTGGTACTATTAGAGCATCATAAAATATCTGATAGTACTAAAATAATATCGCTATCAAGAATTTAGTACTAAAATTGTCAATATATCGAAGTTTTTACAAAGTATCTTTACGATTTTATGGTCTTTAATAGAATTTCTTTGTAGGTGGTCTGATTTTTCAAATTGTGACATTGTCTGCTACATTATCTTTATGGGCAAAATGTAGGATACGGTAATTTAATATTAGGTTCTTAAAAATAATAATATCTGTAATGTGTCGGACGTCAAAGAATAGCACCATCCCATCACTTCCCGTGGGTGTCGTAAGAGGCGACTAAGGGACTCACCAGAGAATGGGCAGCAACATTCTCTGTGCTTCTGTACATTGCAACAGCTACACTGCGATGCAACCCGCCTGCCAAGCTTGGTGATTATGGCAACCCCCTCCTTGAGGGAGGCCTATGTCCAGCAGTGGACGTCTTTCGGCTGGTATGATGATGATGATGACTTTAAAAATAGCGCTATCTTGTGCATGCCTTCTATAGGCACAAAACGTTTTGGGACAGCAATGAAGTGGCATTCCCTATTTGAGTCTGTGTTTCCTGATAGCTACCACCTGGGGTCTATATGTCAAGAGTGAATAGGTTACTTCTAGGCAAGCGTGCTCTATCGTCGACCACATCATCGCTTTCCATCAAGTGAGATTGTGGTCTAACGCGCAATTAGCAATAATACATATTTTTTTAATCTCTACGCATTTTCTTAATGTAAGTCTAATGACTCTTAAACTCTGAGGGTACTAGTATGAATGTCATATTTTGACATTAATACCAGGTTGTTAACAAACCCGTATAAAAGGTTACATAATAATCACGACGCATATACTCAGAAATCAATAATTTCTCCGATAAACAATCTTATTATGCATCTGCTAATGAAGGCACGCACGACAAATTCCTTAAATCTTCACTTGTCCAGTCAATCAACATGGAATGACTAAGATAACATGTCTCCTAATAAATCACATTAATGTCAATATTAATTATTAATATTTGGCATAAATTATTATAATGAGTGAGGCTTTGTGAAATCGTGAGCGAACACATGCATGACTTCTCGAAGTATATTTGCCTACCTCATTTTGAAAGTCTATGTCTCGTGGCTAAAGAATATCAGCCGCATAGGTCGATCAAGGTTAAGCAACGCTTGCCAAGGTTGGTCTGTGGATGGGTGACCATCTAAACTTACCGAGTTTCCTCCGTGCCTCGGAAAGCACGTTAAGCCGTTGGTCTCGGCTGTCATTTGTAGAACTTTGGCTGTCGTTACGAAATGTTAGGAGCCAGTAGGAAATCTGACACCAGTCTTGCCAAGGAGTACCGTGTTACCCAGTTAATGGGTTGTGGAGGTCTGGTAGGCAGCCGCTCCACATAAAATACTGGTATTCAGCTTGAATCCGGTTTGATTGGGAGCCGACCCCAATATAGTTGGGAAAAAAGGCTAGGCAGATGATGATTTTGAAAGGCACGAAGTCTTTAAGTCAGACAGCTGACTATCAATCAGCCAGGGTTTTCTACAAATTATATTGGGGTCGGCTTCCAAGCTAACCGAATGACAATCACCTCATCCCAAAAAAAAAACCCTTCTTCCGTGTTTTAAAGGATCCTTTACTAGTTTCAAATGTTTACGTCGAGGCTATTTTTTAAACGTACCTAATAAGTAATTCATCCATCATACCCTAGTTAGGCAGACGGACCAAAACTACTGACTTGATGACCAGCAAATATTATTTTGCAAGCACTAAAGAAGAAGCCACAAACAAAACCTCTTTACACCATGCATTTAAAGAAGGCTAGGCCACCCATAAATAATTCATCAGCAAGATTCCTCGAATCCCAATCAAGTAAACAAACGAATACCTTGTAATACTAAGTACTGATTACAAAACAGTTGAAGTCTAAATGTCTAGCTTATCCAGGTCAAAGACTCAAGGCTATTGGGGTATGACGGAGCGCGAGGAATCTGTGTGTGGGCGAGATCGTTGTCTTTGACATGTTCGCCTTAATGCGTAGTGATGGGCGGTTTATCGATAAGTTGATATCGATAGTTACAACGTGTTGCAGAATAAACCTGAAAAGGGGTCACTGTATTCATCATTGTGAACACCTTTTACTTTGGGACCAATACCCGAAACCACGGAGAAAAAAACCGACTGCCCCATAAAATGTACTGAACAGCTGGTTTTTTCGCGATTTAAGGGTTGGTTCCGCGAGCGCGAGCATACTGATCCCTTTTCAGGGTATGCGATTATTCTGTTAAACGTGTTATAATAAATAATGATCAATAAAATAAGTTGGGCTTAGTTATGCATTGAGATGCGTAATGTTTAATTATTCCTAAGAATATGAACGTTTTGAGCCTAGACTTATAACACGGCAAATATCTGTTCTTCATAACCTGGTCCTATTATTTGGTGTTGGATCTACTCACTTTCTTGCGCCAAGTGGATCTTGGGTTGTTAATTCAACATAGCAAAAATACGCATTTAATTTGCAAATAGTTGATACTTATCAGTCTAAAAGCCCTATAACTTTACACTATGTTCAGTAAAAGCTGAAATCCACCATCGCATTAAGAAACCTCTAAACATAAAAGTAATTATTACGTGTCGCAAGCAATACCTTTCATTTCAAGTCACAATTTACATCCTAATGAAACTTAGATTTACAATGACAGTCAACACTTCAAATCGTTAGAAAAAAAGGCACTTAACTTAAAACCACCGCCTATTAAGCCATAATTTAACTTAGATAATAACAAAGACAGCTGACATTATAAATTTAATATCTATTAAAATTTTATAGGCACATAAAGTCGTAACACTCTTAACGTACATTTTATAGCCTCTCTAACGTCGACAGTGAAATATCGATAGGAATTTATCGAGTGTTCCCATCACTAGTATATTGCGATGTCATAAAATGTACTAGCTTTTAGCCGTGATTTTGGTCGTGCTGAATAATGTTTTTACATAAATATAGGGAAATTCATGGAGATTGCATAACTCTTTCTTAGTTTCCAGTCAAACCAGGTGGGAATACCAGTAATCTATATTAAATGGAGATACTGCCGGACTAGATTTCTGAGCGTTTTCGGTAGGTTCATTTAGTCGTTAGATTTCCGAGCTCTATAACGCAAAATTCTATTGACCAATTTGCTCAGAAGCCTTGTGGTTTTTGAAGCTATTCATCCATTATTCCCAGCAACCCTTCAAACAAAATTAAACAATGCTAAAATGCAAGGGTAGAAACCGATTTTGCGACAATTAAGAAATATCCGTTGCCAGGCAACTTCTTGTGCTTCAATCTGCCTTGTTCCTTAATTTATAGCGAGGTATCCTATAAACCGTTTCCAGACGAAGCCTTGGAAGGCCTCCCACTAAGTGGACCCATGACCTGGTGAAAGCTGCGGGAATCCGCTGCTTGCGAGACGCACACGACCGCTCCATGTGGTGACTCTGCGGGAGGCGTATGTCCAGCAATGGACGTCTTACGGCTGAAGTGACGATGATGATCCTGTAAAAATCTTAGGCTCCGAACATAGTGTTATTTTATTAGTGATGGCGATTGTCGAAATGACAAAATATAGGAAATTGATCACGTGACATTTCGAATGCGTTTGTCAAAACTATAAGACGTTTTTTCAATCGCCTTCGCCACGCCACCGCTGACAGAATGTTACTTGTCTGGAGCAACTTGATCCATTTGTCATTGTTTTACTAACAAAAAGTAAAGTAGGCATACAAAGGTGTGTACACCTTATGGGCAATTTCTAACAGTAGAATCAAAAATAACACAGGTCACATTATTCCAAATCCTATCCTAACTCTAGAAATATTTTAAATTTAGAATATTTTTAATATTTAAATTTAGAATATAGGTTTTTTTTTAATAGATTTTCGGCAATTTCAACTTTAGAATATAGGTTTTTTTTTAATAGATTTTCGGCAATTTCAACTTTAAAGGGGAAATGGGAGGAACTTTGCAGGCATCAGCTAGTCTTCTAATATGTGCGTAGTCATACAACCGTTAAATTGTATGTGCCAACATAAACATTATCGTGTGGTGTGCTATAAAAGGGAATGCAAGTTAAATTAGATATAACAGCATACATACCATTATTATCAATAAAGAGTTACTTATAAAGTTATAATACGTTATAAATATAACTTTATGTAAAACTGAAAGTTATCAAGCTTGTTTTGTCCTTTTGAACGCACATGTCACGTATACATGACAAGCGGGTGCCCTGTACGCCAAACGTCGCAAATAAGTTACGGCGAATTTGTGGCTTGGCATCGGGGGCACGCCGATGCGTTTATGCTCTAGTGTTCAAAAGGTTAAACAAAACATCGACCTTAACTCTTTAATACACTGACTCGTTGGTCTAGTGGTTGCAAAGGGTACTGCTGGGTTTGAGGTTCTAGGTTCGCTTCCCGGGTCAAGTGTTACTATGTTTTTTCATCCGGATTTTCTCAGTAGTAGCCCGAAGTCTGTATTTGAGCCCGGTTGATGGCAATTGGCTGGCCCCCTATTACATTCAATTTGAAAAAATAACTGCTACCAAACAGAAACTCTGGAAGCTCCCAAGAAACTCAAATTTACCTATTCACTCTTGACTTAAAGACCCCCAGGTTGTAGCTATCAGGAATCATAAACTCTGGTAGGGAATTCCACTCCTTAGCTGTACGCATAATGAAAGTATTTCCAAAATGTTTTGTGCTTATTGATGGAATGTCCACCATCAACCGGTTACGCATCGCCGTACCTTTTTTTTTTTTTAAGCATGGGACATCATCAAATGACTTCTTTCGCTCTGGGTGGAGCGGAAGGGCGTGTCAGACTCTTACTGACTAAAACCCATCCGTGTTCTTTCTAAAGCCCTTTGCGTTCCAGGGCCGCGGTGACTCTTTCGAACAATCGATTCCGCAACCCTGGCAGGCTCTGGCCCTAGCGGGCCCCGTCTTACGCATCGCCGTACCTACGTCTTCTTTATGCCCATCGATCAGCTGTCAGTAATGACTTAGTTATGTAACTACATAATAAATGAAGCTTATTATAATTCTTTACACGCTTCGAATGCATATATTGTTGGCAAAGCTGGCGAGTAGGCCAGGAGATGGAGATAAGTTACCGTATGTCTATGGACTTCAGGACACCTGCAACGCCTCGGGGTTTTCCGATGATAGAGACAAAGAAAGTAATCAAAACACTTTTTTCAACAACAAAAAAACACCGACTTCCGAAATTCAAGTTATTTCATACTTTGTGTTGCTTTTTTATTTGGAAGTCGTAATTCATGAATGTTTAAAAAAAACATGTTACTATTTCATAATACAATTCCATCGTCTTTCTTATGACCTAGAATGCAAGCAATTAATTAGGTCTCTCAGACGAAGACCTAGCTATTTGTCTGCTACAGCTACAGCACGTGGTTGGCTTCTCGCTCGAGGAACACATTCTTGGCATAGTACTGTTCGCTCACTTGAACACCTGATTGACAAGGAGATATTTTGTAATGGATATTGTGCAGCGAAATGTATAGTAGTATGTTGTTAGTGATTTTCCGCTACTTCAATGTAGGTATTTAGCTGAGAGTTTTCAAGCCTCGTGTAAATTGGTTTTGTCTAGGCAAGCGTATGCTTCCTTCAGTATGTTCATCTCACCGTTTACCATCAGGAAAAGCCAATGTTAGCTACTGAGACTCCACCGTGCCTCGGAAAACACGTTAAGTCATTGGTACTGGCTGGCATAATAATCAGATCAGCGGCGGCGACCTCTTGCGTACGGCCCAGGTTAAATCCATGGGAGCGAGGAGGTTTGGGAAGCGGTCACCTCCTTCTGCGAAGCAGTAATGCTAGCGATAGCGAAGGAGGAGGCGGGCGGGAGGGAGAGACAATGCCTTCGCCCCAACCGCCGCTACAAAAGAAGACGCCCCGGGCGTCGGGAGTCGCATGGCGATCCCCGGCCACCGTAGGCGCGGGCCTGCGGGTGGCGAGTATTGGGTGTCTCGCTGTCCGGTCACAACCAGGCCCGGGTCGATGGCGCGTTGTGTTCCACGCACGCCTCAAAGAGATGTCAGCATAGGAGACGGGGCCCGCTAGGGCCAGAGTCTGCCAGGGTTGCGGAATTTGTTCGAAGGAGTCACCGCGGCCCTGGAACGTATAGGAAAACGGATGAGTTTTAGTCAGTAAGAGTCTGACACGCCCTTCAACTCCACCCAGAGCGGAAGAAGTCATTTGATGATTTCCCATCCTTAAAAAACTGGCTGTCATGATAATCAGAAGATAGAAAATGTAACACCAGTCTAGCCCAAAGGTATCGTGTTGCCCAGTTACTGCGTTTTTGGAGTCAGACAGACACAAACATAGTTGGGAATGCTATGCAAATTTATTGAATCGCTTTATCCTAGGCTATTATATTCTAGAAACCTTACAAACATCGTCACATATATGTGCCGTTATCAGGCTAATAACATTACCCCACTATCTGGGTAATGACTGTTACACTTTACCAGAAACAACTGCAATTTAATATTAAAGTCTTCATTAACATACGTATTACATCGCTTCATCGAACAAGCGTCGATTATAAGACAAACAAGAGCAACTATAAAAATAAAACAGAGCCTACTGGATTTTAGAGACCCGTGGGTAGAATTAACAATCGATTTCTTGCTTAACTTGTGATGGTAGTCAAGGGAGATAGTACTAGAGAGACACTGTGACTGACTTCGAGATACTTTGTTCTTATAAGTAGCATACTCTGGGTGCATCGTCCTCACATAATATTAAATTAATTTTTGTATACCAAATTTTGTAAAATCATTATTTGAAAAGAGTAACTATGGAGTTTCTTGTCCGTTCTTCCCCATAAGAATCTACCTTTCCGAATGGACAGTAGAGTCACTTTATTAATGTAACATTATTATTTTTCTGAACTGTAAATGCTGACGTTCAAAACTTTAATTTTTAAATATCATTTTAAAAACATACACTTCTCGTAGCTTTTTCTGTTTACAGCACACTGAAAACATCTACATATTTGAGTCCTTTCATGTAATATGTCGCACGGTACAATTTGAAAATCCAAAAATGACCCCACTTTCACATTTTATTTATTTACCGTATTTGTAATTTAACTCTAAAATACCCAACAACCAAACTTTTCAAAAGATCATCACTTATCCCCTGAGTGACAAAAAAAAGTCGTTTTCAATTTACGATTGGCACAGCCTGATCAATATAACAGAATCTCGCAATATTGGCAAACACTTGAACAATGATTCTGCAAAACTGATGAATATTCCGATATTATACTGAGAAGCTAACGGTAAGTGGCCTGTTTTGGTCACGTAGACATTCTCTAATCATGTCATTTGGAAACACCAGAACGATGATGACCAGAAGAGTCATCGATACCTAATATTGAGAAATTTTCCATCGGGTGTGATTTTTTCCCTATTAGATTGTCAATTAATGATAAAAAGGAGGAGGAGCGCGTGGCTTAATAATAACAGCCGCGAGGGTCGATCTTCAAGGTTAAGCAACGCTTGCCGAGGTTGGTCTGTGGATGGGTGACCATTTTAAAATACGGAGACTCCTTCGTGATTCGGAAAGCACGTTAAGCCGTTGGTCTCGGCTGTCATTTGTAGATCTTTAGCAGTCGTTACGGATAGTCAGAAGCCAGAATATCTGACACCAGTCTTGCCAAGAGTACCGTGTTACCCAGTTAATGGGTTGTGGAGGTCTGGTAGGCAGCCGCTCCACGTAAAATACTGGTATTCAGCTGAATCCGGTTTATTTTCAATTACATTGAAATCCGCATCTGGATTTTAAGTATTATTCGGTTCAACAAAACGGAGACTCCTTTTCTGCCCGGTAAAAGGTAGGCTAGGTAAGGTTCACCCCCAAATTATCATCATCATCATCACCATTTCAAAAAGAAGAAAGAATTAGTTCTCCCCCAAGTCTTGTCACCCTGTGGGAGGCCTTCCAATGCTGCGTCATCGAAAATCCGCTCTGCGAGTAATGTGCCCAACCCACTGCCACTTAAGGCAAATCTTCGCGCTATGTCAGTATACTACGTTTTCCTACTTATATCTTGCCGTCAATTACATCATCATTGGCCACCTTATTGCATTCACTGCTGAGTATGGGTATCAGCCAGCTACATGTGTTCTGTATGGTGTCGGACGCAAAAGAATAGCACCATCCCATCATTTCCCGTGGGTATTGTAAGAGGTGACTAAGGGACTCACCAGAGAATGGGCAGCAGCTTTCTCTGTGCATTGCAACAGCTACACTGCGATCGCCAACCCGTCTGTCAAGCGTATCGATTATGGCTAACCCCCCCTTGAGGGAGGCCTATGTCCAGCAGTGGACGTCTTTCGGCTGATATGATGAGGTTGAAATGACTTCGAACCTCGAAAATAACCAAAAGTAAATATTACAGAGACCCCATTAATTCACCCAGTTCGTTCCTAACCACTACCTTGTGGTTTTTTCCACACCCCACTTGACACGTAACTAGCTGTACGCGTCTGAACGCAATCAAGTACTCATATTACAAGTTCAGCGTCATATTGGAGACGGGAGATAAAAATAAAAGTAATTGTATTATGTTACCGATTGTACTTTCAACCACAACCGCTCTTGAAGCGACTCCTGAAGGACGAAAATCACCTTTATTGTAATGGAAGTAAAGCTGCTAATGTATGTGAGGTTACAGGAGAAAGGTGTGGGAGAAATATTACGAAGACGGCTGGGACAGTTCTTAGAAATGTAGTGTGCCTTAGTGGGCCTTTCTCATAGAATTCTTCACATCAGGGGTGCAAGCTTCACAATCCATCTCTATTTCTCCCTTCCTCAAATTCTCGATGCCAATGATCGACATCGATCGACGTTGATCGATTGGTGCGGTAGCTTTGGCTCATCGAAGAAAGAAGTAAAATCTATCGATCGACGTGTCTCGATCGTCTCTTGATACGTATTTTCACTGATTCGGATCGGATACAGTGCAAAAAGCAACATCCGAATTCGATCCTAGTTTTTTGTATCCATAATTTCACGGATTCGGATCGTATGCAGTGCGAAACCACTTTTGTACATAGAATGCTTAAAAATCTGAAAGAATCTGCTGTATAATATATCTAAATAACTAAATAGAAGAGAATAGATAAGATTTATTAGGTGGAAGGAGTAATAATTTTATATTTAACTGTGGAGGCTTGTTATTAGCAATTTTGTTATATATTATTGTTATTATAATGATATTAGTCTGTAAGCCTTCCGAAAATAAAGTAAATAAATAAATATATCAGCTTATAATCTATCAGTACTATTGATCATATTAAAACATTATAATAATATGGCTGTCTGTGATTCATTAATTTAAATGACGACTTCAGTAACTTGTTCAGTAGAGATTTACTCACCTTCTAAACTTTAATTGTAATACATTAATATCAACAAAAAGATAGGCTCATTTTCTTCCGTGTTTCTCAATCGTACATATCAATTAGAATACTAAAAATAATTCAAGATTAACACTATAACACCATATTAGGCGAAACTTCCTAAATTATTAACTAATCGTATGTAAATTATTCAAAATACCTGTTCTTTCTATAACTATTATAGTAAATATCATTTTCATTTGAATGCTTAAATAATCAATTATTTACATTCATTAATCTATGAGAAGATTGTGTTTGTTAAAGACTATGTAAATTAATTAATTTCAAGCCAATTTGTAAAAGAGAGTCAATATACTACCGTATACTGTGGACTGTAAATAAGTGATACCGTTCTTAGATTAGTCTTTGATTGATCATCATCATCATCACAAATAATTCTAGTTTCTGGTATTTTCTTTTTTCTTCCTTTGGTTAACAGTAAAATGTTAATTATCATATTTTTCTTTGCTTTACTAATATAATTCATTTTAGTTTCGGTTTATAATTTAGTAAAGTGTGTTCTGTGACAGTAAATACTTTTTCTTTTTCACAAAGCGTTTTGTGAATGTGAGATGTATGTACTGACTATATCGATGTATATCTTAATATATGTATTTCTTGTGTATGTGTGTATGTCATTGAACTCCTCCTAAACGGCTGGACCGATGTTGATGAAATTTTTTGGATGTGTTCAAGGGGATTCGAGAATGGTTTGGATTTTCGATTTCTATATTTTTCGTGAGAAACAAAGCAAACGTTCGGACAGGACAACGTCTGTCGGGACCACCAGAATGTTCATAAAAATGAATCCCTATTTCTCCTAATCACGCTATAACTTGAGAACGGCTTGACCGATTTGACTAATTCTTTTTTATTTTGTTGTGGTAGGGTAGGTAGAGCAAGGTAGGTAGATAGGGTAGGGTAGGTAGGGCAGGGTAGGTAACGGTTGACGGGAGGTGAGGGAGCGAAGTCACGGGCACTGCTTGTTTACTAATATAATAATGCTGAATAGTTTGTTTGTTTGTTTGATCGCGCTTATCTCTGGAACAACCAGTCGAATTCGGAATATTATATTTGTATATGATAGCCAAATTCATGAGGAAGGCTATAGGCTATACGGGAACGGGACAAAATGGGATACGAGTGTACAGTCGCGGGTAAATGCTAGTATTAAATATACGCAATTATAACGTTACGAAATTATAACGTTACGAAATTATAACGTTTCGAAATTATAACGTTACGAAATTATAACGTTACGAAATTATAACGTTACGAAATTATAACATTACGAAATTATAACGTTACGAAATTGTCATGATTGTCAGCAAGTTTGAATACATCAAAATATCCTTACTGTTCTAAGTTCTTAGTTGAAAGAGAAAACTTATTGATTATTACGGAAGTTTGGATTATTTTTTTACAAAACGTATTATTTAATACCGAAGTATAATATCCACTGTGGCAACACTGTCAAAGAATAAATGATTTTAACTGTAACAAACTTTTAAATGTATTTTCGTCATGGCAATTGAATGTATAATTTTACTTTGGCAAAACTTAGAAATAACGGTTTTGACATTCTCATTATTTCTGGGTGGGGCGAAAGTCATTAAAAATGGTAAAAAAGGCAGCCCCCTTAATAATAATTCTAGTTCGATTCAGGCCGTCCCTAGCTGTCCTCCCCCTAGCGACGCCCTAAGCCGAGGCCCGTACCCCACAGTAGTAGTTTATAAGTTTTTTATAAGCCCTGGCTGGAGGCTTTAATATTATATTAAGGTCACCACAGGCAAGCCCGGTTAAGCAGTCGACAACCTTAAAGGTTGAACTGCGAGACGCCACACACAAAAAAAAAAAAAAAGCTTATCATCAAACTACGAAGCAAGTCGGTTGACATTGTAGTCTGGATTGTGTGTGGGCATAAATAAAGTAATTTTATACAAAGAACAGTGTTTGAATTTAAAAAAATAGAAGTGTTTAACACTTGTGATAGTTTTTGCTACCTGTTTTAATAATTGCTCATTGTGGGTAGGCTATAAATCCAAGATTCCTAACGATGTCTTTAAAGATTCATTCAATGGAATTCAAGTTGTTTAGTGCACGCTCAAATATAATAAATATTAAATTGAATAGCCATATTGATTCGTAAAATATTAAACCCCCCAATTAAGGAGACGGCACTTAAACCTGGTAGCAGCCACGTCTAACAACGTTATACACCCTTTATAAATATTGACACAGGTTTATTTACATTTATAAAGTTATGACATAACGGGTCCGGTGGGTACCGTAAACGAATCGATTCTGGCTCGATAAGGTGTGTGATTAAACGTGAGGAGACTTTTATTGATGAGATTGTTGTTGAGTCACTGAGCTCTAGGTTTGAACGCGACTTTGTCTTTGTAAGTTTTAAAAATACTGAATTCCATAAATACCTTACCATTCTCAGCAGACCAATAAACAGTAAAATAACTAAAAAAAGCTTCTCTCATTCTCACATACATATTTCATAACTTATTTATTTTAAATCGCAATCAAACAGCAGGAATTCAACAAGTTAACTCATAAAAGTCGTCACATTACCAGCTAATCTTATCGTATTCTTAATATACCGTTAGTGTTTAAATCTCCGTTTAACTTAGGCACTAAGTGTCGGAAACAGTTACTAATATTTAAGCGGAATATTAACTAAATTAAGTAAATGAGTCGCTCGTTTAAAACAGCATAACGTTACTATAGTAGGCGCCAGATAATCGTGGAATAACGGTCATTGACCCACCTACAATTATTGACATTTTTAATTTGAAAAACGGAATTAATGACACAAAGCTGTCCCGAATCATCATCTCTCGTGATCCTTAACATTGTCTAATAATGAAAAACGATTCATATTTAATTGTTCAGGTACCTATGAACAGTTATTAGGGAAAGGTCAATATACTTTATTCCACATTTATCTGGCGCCTACTATACGCTATCCATTATTGCCAGGATTCTTAAATGGCATTTACGAGCATGTGTTCTAAAGAAAATTGTATTTCTAAGTTTATTTCTAGTTTAATTAAAAAATAAAAGCATTGATTTTAAAACGGGTAATCAGTTTCTCGTTTCTAATGACTGTTTTTGCCTGTGGATTCGCCGTCATGAAAGTCAAAAACTCGTCGTCATCAGTTCAGCCGAAAGAAGTCCACTGCTGGACATAGGCCTCCCCCAAGTGTCGCCATTAAAACCGGCCCTGATCCAGCGGATTTCATCAAGCCCGGGAGTTCTGCTATCATTTATTGAAGAGTTCTACTGTCAATCTCCGAAGTTTAATCTCAGATCTTCACCAAATTTAAACGGAACCACCTCTTCCAAACAATCAGTCGAATTAAGAACTTTCTCTTGTTTTTGAAGTCGGCTTAAAGAGTTTACAATCAATCTCATGCGATTTATTATAAACCCGCGGCGTTTGCAATAGGCCGGTGACGTAGCCATCCATATAATATCAACATTCACATTCATATCTCAGTCGCAATCTGTCAAAAGCACCTTAAATTTCCCTACATTTTTGAGATTTCGATTGATATGCGAATGCAAACGTTGCTTAAAAATCAGTAGAATTGGCTCTTTGTTATGGCAGATCAAACAGGGCACGGAAAGCCCGGATCAAACACTACCCACTAATTCTTTCCTGCCATATTGGCAAGGAAAGCCCGAATCAAACAGTACCCACTAATTCTTGCCTGCCATATTGACAAGGAAAGCCCGGATCAAACAGTACCCACTAATTCTTGCCTGCCATATTGACAAGGAAAGCCCGGATCAAACAGTACCCACTAATTCTTGCCTGCCATATTGACAAGGAAAGCCCGGATCAAACAGTACCCACTAATTCTTTCCTGCCATATTGGCAAATAAACCCGGATCAAACAGTACCCACTAATTCCTTCCTGACAATATTGCAAGCAAAGCCCGGATCAAACAGTACCCACTAATTCTATCCTGCCATATTGACAAGGAAAGCCCGGATCAAACAGTACCCACTAATTCTTTCCTACCATATTGGCAAGGCAGCCCGGAATTACTCATTATTCTAATCGATGCTGCCAAACACGGCAGCCATTTTATAATACGTGAGAAGTGGCACAAACAGTGTTATTAATGTGTCATCGAGAGGTGACTGACATTGCTTTTATGTTGTTATATAAACTGCTCGTTATAAAGGCAATAGGCTGGAATTATTAGCAACGGTTATGTTATAACTTTGAGTCTTGGGGATCGCGAAAACAAAACCAGCTTTTTAGTACAATTTATCGAGTTATGCGCATAAAATATAAAAAATCTGCGTGGTGGTAAGGTTCTGTATGGTGTCGGACGTAAAAGAATAAATATCACCATCCCATCACTTCCCGTGGGTGTCGAAAGAGGCGACTAAGGGACTCACCAGAGAATGGGCAGCAGCATTCTCTGAGCATTGCAACAGTTACACTGCGATCGCCAATCTGCCTGCCAAGCGAGCAATTTGGGGCCTATGTCCAGCTGTAGACGTCTTTCATGAATATAAAAATGTGTGGCGCACTCGACATTTTTCGCGATACCAGTGTTGGTTCCATAGTAAAAGTTGTTTATAATGATGAGTGCAATGACCCCTTTCCAGGTATAGCGTTCATTCTATTACACGTTGTAGGTACAACCATACATCAGCACTTAGTACATCTGCCACCTGACCTCGACCACCTCCCATCCCTCTCACCGCCCCCAGCTCTGCCGACCCCACTTTCAAACAAATGACACACACATTTCACAGAGAAGACTCATCCGTGTAATTTAGTGTTTGACCGGGGCATCGAACCCGTACCTTCGCGGAACCCATTAGCCCTAAGGCCCCAAACGGTTAACGGAACTCTAAAATAGCATCGGTGCTGTCTTATTTTTGAGGTAGAAGTAGTGGTAGTTTAAGATGGACTTAGAAATCTTGCTTCGGTCTGACTGCATCGTTGGCCTAATGCTCGCGAACACTGGATTGTGGCATCTGAGTATCTGAGTGCATCGTCCTCACATAATATCAAATTATTTTTTGCATACCAAATATAGTAAAACCATTATTTGATAAGAGTAACTATGGAGTTTCTTGTCCGTTCTTCTTCATAAGAATCTACCTTTCCGAATGGACAGTAGAGTCACTTTATTAATTTAATACTATTATTTTACTGAACTGTAATTGATGACGACGTCGCGGGCAACAGCTAGTATAAACTAAGCTAATTACAGCAAATCAGTCAAAAGATACCTCGTACAGATATCCTTCCATTACATCACATAGGAACAAACAGGCCAATCATAGTGCCGTACTATCCCGCTGTTGTGCACCAGCACCGAGCATAACTTTCACGTGGGTGACGGGACGACTTGGAGTCGCTGCCCACCGCTGATTTAGGTTTAGAGAAAGAGGATAGATAAATATAGGACAGAAGGCTCACTTGTGACAGGCAAAATAAGAAAGACGCCAACCCTATTACTAAGACTCCGCTGTCCGTCCGTCTGTCTGGCTGTCCGTCTGTCACCAGGCTGTATCTCATAAACCGTGATAGTTAGACAGTTGAAATTTTCACAGATGATGATTCTTTTGTTGCTATAACAACAAATACTTTAAAACAGAATAAAATAAAAATTAAAGGGGGCTCCCATACAAGAAACATGTTTTTTTCGGCTTATGGTACGGAACCCTTCGCGTGCAAGTCCAACTTACACTTGGCCAGTTTTTATTGATATTATGGATTTTACTTCACTTCTAAGTTTCTTTAACCTTCTGCATTATTCTAGTCTATGGCTCGAGACATAAATCTCTTGTTTTATCAATCCCCCGATGTGTTTATTTTGTCTTCCGCATCTCGGAAACAATAATAGAAATATTTGTTTTGTCAAAGCAGTATATTTGGAGTTGAGAAATATAGCTTGGTGATTGCCTTGTCTATTTGAAAATTATTATCAGGACTGATGTCATTATTATTTCTGAATTATGTAATAAAACAATTACTATTCTTGTTGAAATATAGATAAGCATAATATAACCGATTAGCCTTCAAAGTTAAAGTTCGCGAACACATTCGTCAGAAGTTGGCAGTAGTATCATCACATCGCTAATGTTTTCCAATTACCTATTTGTTGTAATTGTTTTATTATTTCGTGTACCTATTTATCTTGTTAATTTTAGTATATATTTATATTTTATGAATAGTTTATAATTATACTTATTACTATTATTTATTTAAATGTTTGAATGTAATTAAATATAATCGCTTTTTATTCTCAGTTTTGCACCTACCACCGTTCTCATCATCACCCAATGGTTGACTGGTCGAGAATGCCTATGGCATTAATAATATAATTGTATTTTGTTCCGGTTGTTATAAGTACTAACACTAGTTTCTAAGTTTTTGTATACTAACCAATTAATGGATTCTGTCTGAAGTAAAAGATTTTATTTTTATTTATTTTTATTAAGTCCGCCTCTGTACATTTGTGTGCGTAAAGTGTAAATAAATAAATAAAAACTTCTATTTTTGCGTAAATGATTGGCAGAATGTAAGGGAATACATTATGCCATTAATGTAATGTATGTAGTATATAGTGTTCCAGAAGATCATCTGATCTGCTAAAAAATTGGGAAAAAAAAATATTTTTTTTAAACCTATCCGCTGAAAACGTGAAATGATACGTTAAAGTTGAAAAAAAATCATTTTTCAAGCTTTCTAGTGCAGTTGGTGGTGTTTATTTTAGTTTAATCACAGATTCAATGCAACCAACTGCATCTGCTTGAAAATGGTTTTATTTTAAACTTTTTAGTAATTTTTCGAGATCGGGTTTTTTTTTGAAAAAAGTCCTTTTTTATATTGTTTCTTTACTGTATATCAGCTACGCACTTCTGGAACATCCTGTATAATGCAATTTATAATCTAAAAATACAGTCTATTGTTTATTCTGTGATGTATCCCACCAGAATATTATTTTTTTTCTAGGATAAAAAGTTAAAGACACTCAGATAATGCCATCCCTACCTTGTTGCTATTCCCCCAATTCGTTAAACGTTTCCAAACGTCTTTTATAATGCACACAGCAAAGGAGTGGAACTCTCTGCCTGCGTCTGTGTTTTCGAACGCACACAACTCTAATCTCTTCAAACTTAGAGTGAACAGGCTTCTTCTGGGTAAGCTCGCTCCATCGTCGACTTTGTCTCTATCATCTATGACCTAGACTAGAGTCAAGAGCACACCCATCTCAAGAAAAAAAATGTAGTTTTCTATCAGTTAATGTATTTTAGTAATTGGTTCGGTACTACCAGAGATTACCATTTACAAGTAGTCATTATTTTATTTTAAATTGCTTCTGATAACCTGAATAAGTCTGTGATCGATCAAGTTTCTAAAGGATGACATGATCACTCATATAACTTGACATGATATTTGTAAACGATGTGGGTGCCGAAATGGTTTTCAAAATGGCTTTTGAAAACCATTTCGGCACCCAAAGGAAGAAAATTATTAGTCCACTACTTACTAAGTTAAGCAAGTAAAGGTTAACAATAACCGTTTGTCTACATGTTACAGTTATTTTAACTGTGACTGTGAACTCTTAACAATTGCGCATACATCCGAAATTCATATTGTTTGATGTGACCTTAACAAGGCGAGAATTACTTAGGAAAATAAATCTGTTGTAACAAGACAAGTGTGGATTGAGCTCTTAGGCATCGTGGGCGGTGAATGGTCAAAAATAAGTTATGTTATTTGTCAGTGATTTGTAATATTTGAATGCTTAATTATCGTGTTAAATGTAACTTGAAATGTGCTAATGTGGGAAAAGTAGTTTTTTTTTTGCTTTTTCTCGCTTATCTTTTTTAATGTAAAAAAATGAAGTTCCGCAAAGCAGCAGTATTTGTCAATAAATTATTATTACTAACTCGCCACAATTCCGCTAGTTGCTTAAAAAAAAACATTTCTTATTGATATCTGATTATTATTAGGTATCAGTGTACGCAATTATTGGATAAGTGTTTCACGAAAAAAAATCAAATCAGGATAAACAAACATGCTTTCAACGAACAGCTTAATTTGAATAAGAGTTATTGATGTTAGCATTGAATAATATCCAAAATATCATTGTCAATAAACGCCTGACCTTTACATCCCAAGCGCCGCAATCCAACTCGTCAACTTATAACAATGATAAAGTTGCTAAACGTCGAGCTGTCAGTTGTCACTTTCGTCATTTGAACAATTGAAGCCTTGCGTAAGATGACCGTTCTTTGGTATACGCGTTTTTGTTAGATATTCATAGATATGTTTGGCCTCATTTTGATACGTCTTTAAATTAGGAAGGTTATTTTTGAGGTGTTTGTTGCAAAAGTCTTTTTAAGGAGCTCGTGGCTAAATAATAACATCCGCACGGGTAAATCTTTAAAAAAAAGGTAAAGCCTTTCCACTAGAGATGTGCTATGCACCTATGCTGCGAGAATGTAAAAGCTAAGCTATGAAACTATGTGACCGTTTCCACTGATTCTAAGGTATGTAGCGGAGCGAGTAAGATGTGCTATGAAAATGCGCCGCTGCAAGGTTGCTGTGCGAGGAAGATGTCCAGCTCGAGCACACTGCTACACTGCTCTACACATTGCTAAACCACTCGCGACCATACATATTACGCATCCACATCATACATCCTTCCATACAACGTGTAACAGAATAAACGCAATACCTCTTAAATGGTCATAATATTCATCATTATGAATAACTTTCAGTACGGGACCAACAAAAAATCGAAAAAAGAAATCCCTATTATCAACTTGGCAACTTTTTTCATCTAATATCTATTTCACAATAAATTTAATAAAGACAAATAGTTGCCAAGATGACAAGAGTCATTTTTTTAAGAAATCAATTTTTCGTGTGTTTCATCAGTGATTTTTGACTCAATGAACGAATCACCACCAGGAAACCTGGACTCAATCTTAAACCCCCATATGTAAGTTTTTCACGCCAATTTTTGATCATCCTCTAAACAACAAAAAATCAGGATTGGGCTCAACGGGAAGTACCCTATAGGTTTTGATTCCCTTGCGAGCGTCAAATAATGCCCCATAAACGGAACTTAAACGGCCTTATCTTTAGATTGCGTTGACTTAGAAGTTTGGTTTTTTCACTGCTTCAAGAGGTGCACTTCTGTATAATTGGAATTAATTTCAGCTTGATTCCTTTACGTGTTCCTGAGAAAAATGGTCTTGACAGACAGACTGACAGACGGACAACAAAGTGATCCTATAAAGGTTCCGTTTTTGCCGACTGAGGTACGGAACCCTAAAAAGACTCTTAAGTGAAGTTACTCTGAAGGGTCCTCTACCTTCCTTTAGTATACAGCCTAGTCTAAAGAGATGCAGTTCTTCAAATAGTTCTCACAGATCTTGAGACACTGCACAAACACTTAGTCTTCATCTCTAAACCACAATAACCCATGACCATATACATATATATTGTATACATTATTCGTAAATACTTGACATATAGCTAAGCATACCTAGTCTCGTAACAGTCAGGGTTATATAAATAAATGAACACTGGCCAGGCCTTTGAACTGACCATCCGTTTGCGGTCCAAGTGTAGGAGGAGAGCGATTTTAGAGTCACTGCGAAATATGCTGCAGAAATGTTAAGGATTTAAATAATCCTTTTCTGATTATCCAGTTTATGAAGATGTTTAAAGATTTATGGAAAAGTATTATTTAATTTTTTATATTTATATTGATTAACCAAATGTTTTATTAAAATGTTAAAAAATATTCGAGTGTCCAGTGTGTGTGACATGAGGTTTAATTTTTTTACGTCTTCATACACAAAAAAACGACTTTCATTTTAGTGTACAGTATTTAAAATATTTGTGGAATTTAAAAATAATTATAATGGCATTTACTGCCCAGGGTGGGAAATCTCAACATAGGTACCGTTCGCCTTTTTTTTTTAGGGATGGGAAATCATCAAATGACTTCTTCTAGCTCTGGGTAGAGTGGAAGGGCGTGTCAGACTCTTACTGACTAAAACCCATCCGTGTTCCTTCTAAAGCCCTTTGCGTTCCAGGGCCGCGGTGACTCTTTCGAACAAATTCCGCAACCCTGGTAGGTACCATTCGCCTACCGACCGGACTCGGTCGATAAGTCCTTAGGCCGCACACAGTCAATCTCTATCGCGATCCACGGATCACGGTACTACATAATTTTGTTGAGACTACTCGCCCTGCTCCTTAATATAAATAGAACACAGTATTGCACCCCGCTGCCGCTCATCCCTTGGGCCACACATAGCGTCCCGTTAATGAGACAGTGACCGATATGTAGGCGAAAGGTCGTACGTCTGCGTTACCTACTGGTACCGGCGAGGCGATTGTGATAGTAGCATGTTAGTACAGTCCTGGAGAGGTGGGCAGAGGCTCAGGGTTTTGTTACAGAACAAGATTTCAGTTGAAATTGGAAACCCTATATTCAAAAGTCAAGGAAGAAAGAAGGAGAAATGATGGATGTATGTTGACAAACGCATATTGCATACGCGTATGAGCCAATTTTTTTCAAGAAACTTGTAAAGAAACAATAACTGACTCTACCTATGTTGAAAAAGTATTATACCAAAATATTGGTAAATAAAGTACTTAAAAAACAGAACAAAGACGGATCACAACATATACTTATACTTAGTATCTGCAAACTGATATTTGTGTCTTGTGTGGCTTAGCAAAGGTCGTACGTCTGCGTCACCACCTAGTGCCGGCGAGGCGATTGTGATACTGTCGTGTTAGCGTAGTCTTGGGGAGGTGGGCACAGGCCCAGGGTTCGAGAACTATCCCGTTTAAGAATAAAGTTTGAGTTGTAGTTGGTCAGAATTGAGCAGTATTTTGTTGTTTTAAAAGGTTTATTTTTTCCAAAATTATACCTTTACTAATCCATCTGGACTCTTGATGGACCTCCAGGTCTCATTTATCTCTATACAAAAATTCTTCAAAATCTGTAAGCGTTTTAGGAGTGAACAAACTCACTATCGCATTCATAATTTCTAATTCATAAATTCTTGTTCATTGAATGAAGTCGCAAGAATAACTGCATAACATTTATGTTACAATTTGATAAATAAGTATAAGCTAAGTACCACCCTATCGCTTTGGGATATCCTGTAATGATAGAAGTGTTGTATTAAAGAAATAAATAATATTAGATCGGATTAGAAAAGGCATAATTTTGAAAAAAAAAGCAACTATCTAAAACTAGCCCATAACCGGCTCATAGATTCTACAAGATTAGGCGGTTAGGCTACTTTTTGCGAAAATCTATATTAACACGAGCAAAACACAGTTTTGTTTCTATTTTGGAAAACAATATATCTAAAAGAAACAATTTTTCATTCGAAGTACGTAAATAAAAATATCATCATTAAAAGTTACTTCATGTGTTTTAAGTTTTTGTCAGCGCGTTGATGTCTTTTGGCTTAGTGACTTCCATACCCAAACAACCGCAGATGGCAAACATTGTTTAGCCAAAGATATTATTGTTTTACCTTAATATTCTAAGAAATAACGTTAGAAAATGCCAATCGAGGTTTAAATCTGGATTTCCTTAAAACCACCATAATAATCAAGCAAAACAAAATTAGGATCAAGAGGAGATTTTGTAAATTATTTTGGTCACAGATATTTTGAAATTATCATAGAGACCCTTTGCCATTTTATAGACTTAGTTGCAAAATCTGGACTGCTTCTAATGAAGGTTTCTGAAAGCGTATTCAATTTAGTTGATTGTCAAGTAAATCTTGACGAGTCATTTGATTGGCCGTTGTTATTTGGTTGGCCAATTGAATCATAATATTTCGTTGTAAACTCACTCAAGAACTTTTGGTTGAAACTGTCTATCTACTGTCAGTTAAATATAGTATAAAATAGCACGTATCAAAAATACTAATTTTTAATTGTTGTGTGTCTGTTTGTTTCGGCTAATCTCCGAAATGGCTGGCCTGATTTTGACGGGACTTCCACTGATAGATAGATCATGTTAGAAGGGGTTACTTGGACTACTTTTATTTCAGATAAGGATTACGTGCGAAAGAAAATAAAACCTATAAAACACTTACACAAACAGCAGGTGCTATATGAACACAAAAATAAAACCCGGCCATCTTTCCACTCTCCGACTGTTTTACTGCGACGTAAATCGGTATTTTATTTATTAAAACCTAGTCGTTTTATAAGACAACCAAACGACACTAATGTTGAAATAAATACTATTTTATTTAAGTTATAGTTAAGTGTGACTTAAGTATTGAATATGATAGTGTAAATAAGACGCGGGGATTACTGGGTGGTCTTGATACTTTTGGATGCACTTACTATATTATCCATTGTATTTAGAACCAAACAAATAAAATGAACCAGTAAAACAATTATTTGGTTCTTCATATGTTTGTATAGTAACAGGTAGTGGCTAAACAATAACATTCGCACGGTCGATCTTCAAGGTTAAGCAAGGCTTGCCGAGGTCGGTCCGTGGATGGGTGGGAAACCATCTTAACATACCGAGATTTCTCCGTGGCTTGTAAAACACGTGAAGCTTTTGATCCCGGCTGGTCATTTGTATTTTGTAGATCTTTAAGTTGTAAGTCAGAAGCCAGAAAATCTGACACCAGTTTTTCCAAGGAGTATCATGTTACCCAGTTACTGGATTGTGGAGGTCAGGCAGTGGTCGGATGATCCTCCCTTTTCAATGGAGGACTTTACTCTCTGTACCGCATACCTCTATAGTGTTACTCCATTACTGCGTTGTGGAGGTCAGATAGGCAGTAGTTCCATGTTTATTACTAGTACTCAGCTGCATCTGGTTAGATTGGAAGCCGACCCCGACGAGCTGAGGCCAAACAAGCGTTATTTTCCGAGTTGTGAGTCGCGTAAAATGAGTCGCGGAATTTACGTTGCATTTGGTTTCCTACAAAAGTTCTGTTTGTGCCACACGGCAACACAAAATGAGTTATCTGCTGACTCACGCGCATTACATCTACCGAATTGCGTTCGGGGTGAGTCTTCTATATAAGGTATGGAACGGTCCACACATCACTCTTTCCCTATTTAGTGGATTTACCCAGTTTCTCTTTCTGACAATTTCTTCAAATGCTTCGTAAATGCACAATATTTTTAATGGATCCATTTCACGACACAAACACCCCATACAAACGCTGGATAGTACCTTACTGAAATTTACGTCCGTCCGTCGGGCAGGCTAACCAGATTTCAGTTGAACGTAAATTGCGCAACTCAAAATACGCGACTCACGTCTCACAAAATTACGCTCGTTTGGCCTCGCCCATGATTTAGCTAAGAAATCATAAGACAAGCTCTCAAATATCATGCCATTGAATGCCATCTTCGGCTTTTGCTATCAGCGACTCAGCTCCATAAGTTTATCGATTTGTTGTCTCCTCTTAAAATGACGTCTACCCCAACGGTCATCGCTCGATTAAATCGTGCTAAACCTTCCACGCAGCGAACTTATGGCCCTACCAACCTCTAAACCACATTATTAAGTAAAGAAACTAAACAACGGACAATCTAGGCCATTATACGCACGAATGATCAATCAGCAATCCGTTACAAGGCGTTTTTCGCTGATTAAACGATTCATTAGCGCTTTAATGCGATTTCCATAATGTTATGTTGATAAATGTTATGGTTTGGTGTTAATATGGTGTTGGTTACTTGAGGAATTGTCGGTCCATCTGTCTCTGGTAGTTATGAGGCGCGTTAAGTATTTTATTGAGGCAATATCTATCAATATAAAAATATAGTTTAAAGTGTGTATATCTGAGACAGTCCTAAGTGTAAGAAGTCAAATAGTTAATTTAATAAAATTAAACTAAGAAGCTAGGCAGAATACTTGGCAAAGTTTCGGAATTTATTCGAAAGAGTCACCGCTGCCCTGGAACGTAAAGGGCTTTAGAAGGAACACGGATGGGTTTTTGATGATTTCACATACAAAACAAAATAAGAAAAAACCGGGAGTTTGTATGACAATGTAATATGGAAACCATCTCTAACGCATTCTCAATAAAAGCGTGTTTTATTTATTTTATTGAAGTGAAAAAATGATGTGTTCGGAATCTAAGCCCCTAGTAGTTTGAGCTAAACTTAATACTTTCCTACAATAAATTGTCTTACCTCCCCTAAACAAATTTCCTCCACTCGAATTAATCAAATTGACAGCTATAGCTTGTTTTGCATTGACTATTGAATTGATATGGGTTTTATTTTATCTATTTTTGTTTAGGCTGGTTTATCAAAGATATGCCAGCCCCATCGTACCCTTTTACATTAATTTGCTTACTTAAACATTATTAGTTTATAATGTTACTTAATAGTTAATGAATAAGAGTTATTCGTGGAGGATATGTGGGTTATTTCCGTATATATTTTTGAGGACTGTAACTTGACCGGAACCGGATAACCTGTAACTTGCCTATGTGTACTAAATATTAATTATTATATTTCGTTTGTTACAGATTTATTTTTGAACACTGGAAACATCACTTACTTCGTGTCTGTTTATAAGGTAAATACTATTAATTGTACTAAGTAATCAGTTACAATATGTACAAGTAACAACTAAATACTTAAACAACTAGACTAATAATCGCGAAATTATGTAAAAACGCGTATAAAAACAAAATAAATCATTAGGCATCAAAAAAATCATCCACATCGCTGTCAATGGCAAAAGTGCCCAGAACACTGGCAGCATTGCCGCGTTGAATGGCAATGCTGATTCTTTGGCCGAAGAAAAGCCCAGCTCTCTGGTCACGTGAACAGTTGACAAGTTATTTGCTGATGTCCCAAAAGACTCGAGACAAAAACAAAAAAAAAACTAACTAATTCATTGGTCACTACAATATTATGGGTTTAAGTCACTACACTCCCTGTGTCTGACTCTTTTTTTTGTAAGGATGGGAAATCATCAAAGGACTTCTTCCGCTCTGGGTGGAGCGGGAGGGCGTGTCAAACTCTTAGTGACTAAAACCCATCCGTGTTCCTTCTAAAGCCCTTTACGTTCCAGGGCCGCGGTGACTCTTTCGAACAAATTCCGCGACTCTGGCAGAAACATGCAAACTTAACTCCTCCATAACGTTTGTGGAAATTGTTCAAATTAACTAACAGTTAATAGCATTTACTACACTATTAGTGAGTTGGACATAAACATCACTACAGTTAGGTACGACTAATTTACTGGACGCCATTTTAATTTGGTGAGGAATTCATTGTTACGATATAACGTTATTTATTGCTAACCTGTTTGAGTAATGACTAACTTAAGTGGTTTCTAATAAACGAGTATTTCATTTTGTTATACAGGGGTTTAAATTTGAGCGTCTACAAGTGACTTTAAATATATGAACTAAATTCTAATATTTTTTTTTCAATGTATCACAACTAGTCAGGGCCGGATAAAAAGCCAGCACAGCAAGTTACAATAATCTGTCAAATTTCTTTAATAGATTTTCAACTATATCGCTAAAGCATTAGGTTCAAGGTTGATTGGGAATCAACACTTTGGTCTACAATTTATCTGTTAGGCCAAACTGTAGACCAGTGTTGATTGGTCGCCAGTTTATGTCAGTCGACAATTTCTAAGTACGGACATATTATAGAATACAAGATTTTTATTCATTTAATTGTAGAACAAATGTTCATTTGACAACTATCGAGAGTTTACAATCTCTCAAGATTTTTCTTTAGTCTGACGTATTTTACAATTATCTCGTAACAATATAATAATGACAATACAAATACACACTCAAAATTTTACGGTTCATGAAATATAGCCAACTGACAGACAGACGGACGAACAGCGGAGGCTTAGTAATAGGATTCCGTTGCTATAACTTATTTTACACTAGCGGACGTCACGCGGTTTCACCCGCGTAGTTCCCGTTCCCGTGGGAGTACGGGGATAAAATATAGCCTATTTTACTCGCTGATAATGTAGCTATCTACTGATGAAATAATTTTTCAAATCGGTTCAGTTGTTTTTGAGTTCATTCATTACAAACATACACACACACAAAAATACAATTTTTTCCTCTTTATAATATTAGTGTAGATATGACTTCAATAGCTCTCAAAAACATATTCAAGTTGTGTATTGTCTGCTTTTTCTCAAGCATCCAAGGAAACCTAAAGATAACCTCGTGTAAAAAGTCTTTCTAATCCTATATTTGATCCAGAAATATAATTTACCTGCATGCTAAAATTCATCCAAATTAAAATATAATAGCCAAACATACATACAAACTCAAACATCCAAGCTTCTAAAACCGTTCCATTTCGTTACACACAGTTCAAAGTACCAACACTACTCGCTACCAACGTAATAGAACAAATTTCCTAGGCCAAGTATGTAGCAATTAAAGATTAAACCTGGTCTAGAGGTCTGCCTCTCGGGGGTCTAGTCCAGGGTCCCGTTAAATGAGGGTCAAATTAACTCTGTATTAGACTCGTCTCAATCAATTCCAAGTAGTGCTTTGGTGTGTGGTGCAAGGCAAGAGTGGAAAGCGGGGGTTGGACGTTTCTGGAAGACTTATTGAGACAGTTCTTCAAAAGAGACTTCATTGAATTTTTTACATACGAGTTTTAAAATGAGCAATTGCTAGTTTTAACAGTTCTATTAACTGTTTGACATTTTGAAATGTCAAAGAGTTTCAAATGTTTTAAGTGAAAGTCGTGACTTTGAATTTGAAAAATATAAATACTATAAAGACACGTTGTTTGAATGTTAATGTAGAATATGCGTGGAGAAGTTCTATGCCTACATTTTTAATAAAATTGTTAACAAGAAATAGTGTGACCAATGGAAAAATACTGGAAAACAGGAGTGCATGATAGAAGAAGATTTATGCAGTTTATCACAAAAAAAATATCTAAATGTGGGCAAGTACTATATTGTAGTTACAATTTTTTTTTAAACTGGAAATTGTACGCAAACTGAGCAACCAAAGGTTTAATCCAAATTCCTTTGATGAGTTCAATACTCTTTTAAAAATAAACCTCTCCCATGTTCAGCCATGCCAACCGGATCTTTTCAAGGTCGGTAAAAGTCATTAACATTTTTCTGAATGCAAGATAATTTAATTTAATTGATCCATTCATTTCATTGATCCCTCTCACATAAGAAACTATGAATGAAAGATATAATATAAGATGCCTCAATTTACAAATTTGTTTCGGTATTTTAAATCAATTAGGAATAATAAACTTGCTGCAATTCTACAAGTAATAGTTAATGAAGGCACTTTTTTGGGTATTAATACATCTCAAAAAGTTGTCTTAACTTATACCAAAATGCGAAAATTTTTTGTTTGTTACGCTTACACGCCTTAACCACTGAACCGATTTTGATACAATTTTGGTTCTGAGATACAGAGATAAGATCTGTAAACTTTTTATTTAGAGGTTACGAGTAATCATCAAATTACGTCTTCCGCTCTGGGTGGAGCAGAAGGGCGTGTCAGAAAACAAATTCCGCAACCCTGTCAGGCTTTGGCCCTAGCGGGCCCCGTCTCCTATGCTGACATATCCTTGAGACGCGCGGGGAACACAACGCGCCAGGATCCGTAACCTAGTAATTTATAATTTTTTAAAACAAGCATAACAAATATTTTCATTACAACATTTATTAAACCACAAAATTATATTATCTAATTCTTATAATTATTTATAACTTTTATACTAACTGTTAATTTATTTTCATTACTTGTAGACACGAAAGGAAATTAGTAGAGCGCGACTTAAAACATCTCGTTAAAAAGTAATTCAGTCATTATCATTGTTTGTAAAATTAATTGTATAATTTATAAATTACTGTTGCCATTTCTATCCTTATGTCAGGTTATGGTTAGCACTTCAGTGTTGATTTATTTATTTATTATAGAAAATTGCAGACTCCGTAAAATTATAATAAATATGTATTAGATTAAAATTTGTCGATATATTATGAAACAATCGTTTTGTTTACAATAAATCCTATCCAAATTCAATAGTTTCCAATTTATACGTGTCTTATTAAAAAAAAATAGTTTACAATTTCACGCGATATTTTACAATCTTACGGCGCGGCGTTTGCAATTTTCCGGTGACATGGATAACGTTTGGTTTTAAATACGAGTATTATTTTTTATCCTTTTCTACAACTCCTAATTTAATTTGAGTCAGAACCACATTGCGTTTATCATGTTCACCTTTTTTATAAATAAAATAAATTTAACTAACAACAAACTAAAATATAGCATCAAAAAATAATTTTGCGTAAATCACATACGTTTAAGTAGCCTACCATACATACATAGACTCGTGATAAACCCTTTTTTAACAATCGGGTTAAAGGACAACAATTATCACAAAACGCCCAACTCTTTCAACTTGGACCATACTTTATCGTTTACCCAGGAAGAAATTAAACCTAGGCAAGCACTTTAGCCCATCTAGATCTGTACTGCGTAGCGGCTAGGTGTTAGTATATTTTTTGCAAATAAAATAACAGTAAAACAGGTGAATTTGATCGCCAGAATGCTATGTTGTGAGATCGAGAGCAATGAGATCGGTAATACGTTCGGAAATTGAAGAAAGAAGTGCAATATCACTGGGCTATATTCCCCGAATGGATAAGAGAATCGTCATGTTCGTGAGCGAGAGCCGTCGGCTTGGACTGGTCATCTCACAGTGCTGCCCCGGTTTATTTTAATTCTTTGAATTGTTCCTTCTTTACTCCGGACGCTTGATCGTGCAAGTCTTTCTACATCGTTCTCACATATTGTAAGACTAGCGGACTCACGCTAGTGCTATTTATTGATATTATCATAAATAAAAGTATGTTTAAGGTTTAAACTTCATAATATATTTGGCATCTGCCTTCAATGAACGTTGGTACCGGAGACCCATATAAAAACAAAACATATTTTTATATTCCTATTTCCAATTCTCTTTTACTTTTCACCAAACGCTTCCAAAAGGCTACCTTGTCTGCCAGAGACCTGGAACCAAGGATATCCTCCTGACAATATATTACGTTTATATTATTTCCACACGAATGATGCACTCATAACATTGTAAAATAATGTTGATTTATAAGAGTGTCCGTGGAGTTTCTTGCACGTTCTTCTCCATAGAGATTTACGCTTTGGAACGTGCAAATAGCCGTCATCTGTTTTGACTGACCGACCTTGCCAATTCAAAAGTGCCTGTAAATGGTTGAATTGAAATAAATGCTTTGAGTTTTTGAGTTTTGAGTAGTGAAAACTACAACACACAAATCGATCTTCAAGGTTAAGCAACTCTTGCCGAGGTCGGTCCATGGATGGGTGACCATCTTAACATACCGAGACTCCTCCGTGCCACGGAAAGCACATTAAGCCGTTGGTCCCGGCTGTCATTTGTAGATATTTGACAGTTGTTCCAGCAGTGACTGGTTATATGACCGCTTTCCGAGGCACGAAGGAGTCTCGCTATTTAGTTAATGGTAACCCATCTACAGACCGACCTCGGCAAGCGTTGCTTAGCCTTGAATATCGATCCGAGCGGCTGTAACTATTTAGATTAAATTACGTTCAACTCCAGTGGAAAAGTTCAACGACAAGCTTGAAGGACCTACATGTTGTAGATCTAAAAAGCAAATGCTGAAGTATTATTTTCTTACGTGCTAAAACTACATATTAATATTGTAGTTCTTGTAATAATATTGAGCTTCGACCAACACCTGAAGAGGTTCTCGTTAGGCAGTTGAATCAAGGGTTTGATGCAGAAAGCGATGCTCTTGGACACTGCACATATTGTTAGGTTTCTCTTTAGAACCCTGACTTAGCTCTTCATTGAGACTCTGTGCACTATGCAGGTGGGCTACGTTCATTATTTTTGTTTTCTGTAGATACATTTTGAATGAAGATTAAAGGCTGATGTTTTAGCCACACGCAACGTTTGAGGTAATGGTTCCATAGCCGTCATTTTGATCAATTTTTCTTTTGAAACCCAAATCCAAGTAACAGGCAGAACGACGGTTCTTCTCCATTTTTTTAGAAATACCGGATTATTTAGTAAAACCTCTGTATTTAAGTAATATAGTCATAGGTAAAATAATTCTCACTTTTTTCTACAAGAGTAAAAAAACTCCTAATTTCTAGATCCGTCAGAATTATGATTTTATTAAAAGATTTATTCACACTTCCGTCAGTAGGTACCTGATCTTAATACCTAAGGCCATTATTATCACATTTATATTTTTTGTGTAACAAACTGTGCAAAATCACTAAACATAAAATATACTGTGAAATTCATAATTGCTCGTTTTAATTTTTATTATGTTTTTGATTCACAAGCTAAGGAATTTTTGAGAACCCGTGAAAATTGCGAATTTGAGTGTTGTTAAAACCAGGTTTTTGTATTAATTTGATTTTAATAAAACCTCCATGTGTATCTATTCCGTATTCGTGCTCATACTAAGAAGAAGTACCTACGTGTCGAAACTAATATAACAGTACTAACCCAACAACTTTAAATAAATATTTATATAAATCGAAGAATTTTTACGACTGCAGTTCTGTTAATATTCTATCTTGGTTTTTTTATCTAAGTTCTCTATCAATACACACTTGCTTTTCCAATATACTTTTGACATTGTTGGAATAGTCGACATCAGCTCTGCTTGACATAAAAAAATATATAAATGAGTTAGCCACGAGCTCCTCAATACAAGACAAGTACGTATCATTGATATAATCTCCAGTATTCATAATCCCAGTATTATTTAACTCGTGACGGTAACACCGGCGCACTATTTTGTTACATTAGTACGTGAGTGCAGGACATTCACCCCATCAGTGCGGTGCAAAAAGCTATAATACAGCCGTACACTTCGGGACATGAGAGTGGGTACAGTGAGGTTTAATGGCGGTTGAACGATTTCTTTTTTATTACAAAATATTTTGAGATTTTTGTTGAAAAGATATTAATTAAATTAAAATGTTAGTGTCGTTGTAAGTATACTTTTTAAGGCTGAATAAAAAGAAGTAAAAAAATATAATCTTGTTTTTTTTTTCTTTTTTAATATTACCTGCATAATAGGACTATCATGTAAAACAAGCTAACAATAAAATTTATTAAAAATCAAAAATCAACAACTATCTTGCCAGAAAAATAAATACCAAAAAAAAACATGTTATTGTTGGAAATAAATTTTTGGCCTTCAAAAGTCGGCTTTAATAAACAATCGTGAAGTAATATTGCCGTTACCTCACTAGGGACACGGTAACATAACTGTAGCGTATTTTATTACTATTAAAAATATTGCAAAGCTTGACAGCAACCATGGGAAGTCTTGTTAGTCGTACAGTCATGCAATAATACTTAAACTATACAATCTGTATGATAAAATAGCAATTTATGTATCCATAACGCAGTTACAACTTATTTAATTTACTATTGTTATGTCAAGCAATGCATTTCTTTGACATATTATAAAACTGTACGTAACTATAAGGTATCATAAATGTGATCTCATGTGCTAAGAGTTTACTGAACTGTAAGTACACTTTTTTTAGGAATAAATAAAGCAGCCAAAAAAATAGATATTGTATCAATATTATGATTTATTTACATTGTTATTACATAGATAAATGGCTGTAGATTGTATCGGCTTTGCCAACAGTTTAAGAGCTTGACTAATGGTCGACATAATTACGCAGGTGTATTATACAAACAAAAAACTAAGTCAATATATGTACATAACTAGCTTTTGCACGCGACTTCGTACGCGCATATCCTGATTTTATCGCGTTCCCGTGGGAATATGGAGAAAACGTCTCTTAGTGCTCCCATAAGGTTTGTAAGGAAGCTACATGCCAAATTTATACAACCAGTAGTTTCAGCTGTGCGTTGTCAGTCACTCAGTCAGTCAGTAACGGAAGAATTTTATATATATTGATTAATCATGGTAGTAACATGTGCCTTGTTCTAAAGAGTAACCATAAACGTTTTTTACTTATTATTCTCTGTTGTAATAACCCTCAGTCACGTTTCAACACTCGTTACGTGTTACCATCATCTCTTTATTAAGCTTGTTTTCAAAGCAAAATCACTCAACAAAACCAGCATTTTTTTCTAAAAATTAAAGCTTTGACTGATTGGCAAAAATTTATCTTTATATCAGCCCTTTAAGATTGATCCACACATAGCCGGGCTTTTGTCATTCAAGATTTTATAAAATAATAATAAAAAAAAATATGTTGAAACTCAAATAAGCTATGTAAACCAATATAGATTTTTAATGTTAGTTTAAAGTTAATGCTTCGAGCATTTGCGTAAAAAAAAAGCACCGAGAAATACAAAATTAAAGTTCCTACAAATTGAGCATCAGGTATTCTTGCCTGCAGTGTAGGCAACTTTTTTTAAATCCTTGGGCATCAAGTCTGATTCGAACATAACAGTGAGGAGCGCGTTATTAGCACGTCATACTCCGATGTGTACGGGGGAGCAGGGAAACAGCTTGTATGTAATCAGGTTCAGATAGGTAGAAAAAAAATTATGTGTGTACTAAGGCTCTGGATTTGAAAAGTACGCTTCCCTATCCTTCAACAAACAAAAAATGTATGTACTGAAATAAGCTATGATTTTTATTTCACAGCATATATGTAAAAGATAAACAGGGACATAAAAAGTTGACACAAAACGGAAAACAAGAAAAAAAAACTAAAAAAAAAGCTCTTTAAATCGTGCGTCAGTTATTCTTGCCGGCAGTGTACGCACCTTGTTATAAATCCTTGAGCATCAAGTCTGACTCGAGCATAACGGTGAGGAGCATTATTAGCACGTGATAGTCCGATGTATACAGGGCGAGCAGGGATACAGGTTGAATGTAATGAGAAACAGAAAACAATGGAAAAAAAGCAAGACTCTGGTTTTAAAAAGTGCAATTTGTCAAGCCTTGTCCCAGCTATGTGGGGTCGGCTTCCAATCCATCCGAATGACCAGTATTTTACATGGAGCACCTGCCTATCAGATCTCTACAAGTACCCAGTAACTGGGTACATACCCCTTGGCAAGACTGCTGTTGATTTTCCAGCTTGTGACTATCCGAAGCGCTAGTCAGTGTTCCACAAATGACAGCCGAGACCAAGGGCTTAAAGTGCTTTCCAAGGTTCGAAGGAATCCCAATATGTGATGGATGGTCACCCATCCACGGGCCGACCTCGGCAAGCGTTGCTTAACTTCGAAGATCGAGCCCAGCGACTGTTATAATTAAATCGCGAGCTCCGAATTATCAATTCAAGTAAGGACACGTATAACGTCCACGTAGACTGTATTATTAATTCAATTTCGTACATGCACTTTAGAGAAAATCTAACAGGGCAATATAGATGCTATCTCCGTTGGTTGCATGGGAATTTATTCAGGATGCCCATATCCGCAAAACTTGACGACCATTATTGACAAAAGTAACGGAAAGATAGTTATGTTCCCCATAAAAATAACAAATTCTCACGAGCTACTTATAGTCCAAGATCCCTGAGACGCCAGACGTTACTTATTTCCGAAGTAACAAAATATGAGAGTAGTGTTACTTCGTTCTTCAAACGTACGCATACGGTACTAAAGTTACCAAACAACTTACTGTTCTTGAAGTCTGAGTGCTGATTTTAGTTAATGTTTTACAGAATATTGTTGACTAACCTCTGCCAGCAGTTTGAGAACATCGGAAATGATCCCAAGGTAGTATACTCCCGGGATAAAAAGTAGAATTTGCTATAACAGACTATAATCTATCTTTGTGCTAAATTTCATCCAAATCCGTTCAGCCGTTCTGGCGTATTGGGTAACAAACATTCATTCATCCATTCTTTCGTATTCATAATGGTAGTAATTTAAGAAAAATAACACTTTGTCTCTGTCATCTATGACCTAGACTAGAGTCAAGAGCAAACTCATCTATATATAAAAAAATTAATCCCTACTTCCCTTGCTCACGGCATCACGCGTGAACGGCTGGACCAATTTCGCAAATTTTTTGTTGTATTTGTTATTGTCAGGAGAAGGTTCTTATGGAAGATACTTTTAATAAACATCCGGGCGAAGCCGGGGCGGCCACTAGTCTCTAATAAAAAAACTCCCTTTTTTGGGCAGTCGTGTAATAAGAAATGTCTGGGGACACGGGGATCTTGATCTATTACCTAGTCAGTCCTCGATTTGCAAAAAAAGTATGTAACCGTCGTAATCGCCGGATAGTTATTAAACTGTGTTCACATCCTATAGATGTCGCCACATGTCCAATAACTGTTCGCGGCAAACTGGTATGATAAGTAGCTTTCCTGTGCAAAAAAGTGAATCGAAGGGATTCCAAGACCTTGTAAAGAGGTCTTGGGATAAAGAGGTTATGGTTAATTTATTTATCCTTTATTTCAGGCAACGAAGGCCCATAAAACACAATATATAGCTTCTGATATATAAAATTCTCGTGTCACAATGTTAGTTACCATACTCCTCCGAAACGGCTTGACCGATTTTTATGTGGTTTTATATGCATATTCAGTAGGTCTGAGAATCGGCTACTATTTATTTTTAATACCCCTAAGTGATAACTGTGATAAGGGTTGTCCACCCCTAACATTTTATTTTTTATTTTTTTAAATGTAGCATTACAAAATACATACAACCCTAAATTATCACCCTTCTATCACCAACCCCTATTTTTTAATAGCGATATTAGTACTTTAATTATTTTCTACTCTCGGCGGTCGATAATAATTGATTATAATTATTTACCACTCGATATTTTACTGTTAGAAAGCCTATATAAAATCACGCTACGAACAATAGGAGCCGAGCATTCATGAAAAATGTGACGCAGACGAAGGTGCGTGGGTCAGCTTGTATAAGTATAAAACAGTAACTATTTAATAAACTAATACCTTTAAACGAGCAATTCTTGTATATATGTATATATGTAATCTGAATCTCGGAAACGGCTCCAACGATTTTCATGAAATTTAGTATGCAGAGGATTTCGGGGGCGATAAATCGATCTAGCTAGGTTTATTTTTAGAAAACGTTTACAAAAAAAAAACCGGTCATCCAGGTACTATTGAATAAAGTTACATTTATGTTTGCAACATTATGTTACGAGCTTGGGGTTCGTGACAATAAAAACAGCCGATTAAATAACCAAAATGACACTTTAATTTAAAAACACTAATTACAATACAACTTTAAACTCACTAATTATTAAACACAAGTTCACCACTGATCACTTTAATCGCACTTGAAGATCGCTTCCGAAGTATTCGCTTGTATCGCAAATTCAATACTGACTCGGTCGCGGACTACGCACTCCTTATATAGGACAGTTAGTTCTAGAAACTTCTATTCTCGAAACATCTGGAATGTACTCGTAACTACCGCTGCCGACTGACCAGATATCGAGAAGTGTAGAATGTTCTGGCAAAGAAATGTCTAGAAGGTACTTGACCCTACTAGTTCTGCTACTCGATACTAGATGGCGCTAGTAGTAACTTAATGTACCCGACATTAATTCTGGCGCGTAACAATTATAACTCTGCCTGTTCTCTCTCTGTCTATCTGTTAGCTGAATATTATCATGATCATCGGCCTAGCCTATTGATTTTAATTTGGTTAAATCGTAATCAAATTACACACAGCATTCGCTTATAAAGGAATCACAATACAAGCACTTTCAGTATTTAATTCAATCGTTCATGCTTGATTACCTCTCACACTTGACCGTGATTCTTTTCATTAGTGAAGCAGAGCACATCGGAATATTCATTCAATCAAACCAATTCACATTGAAATTTCATTTTAGATTCGTTGCTCGGTTTTCAACCTTATTTTTAAAGCAATAAAATCGTAGGCTGATTTACCAAAGATCATCTTAACTTTGTCATAAAACAATTACACATTTTTGGTATTCTAAACTTTATGAATGTTCAACTTTATAGTTGAGCTATTAAAGTCGTTTTTCATTTGTTTGTTAGTAGGTACAAAAACAATGGGATTCCCTAAATATGAGATAGTGTGTAGAACAAGCATCAAAGAAGGCCTGGTTTAGTTTTTTTACTACTAATAAATTAATAATTAGTGGTTTTAGTGATTCAATTACATGATAATCTTAACGGATTTAGTCAAAATAATTGACTTTGTCAAAAAATCCGACCGCCAAAAACGACTAAAAAGTTCCGAACAAGTCGCTTTTGAAGATATAATATGGCGCCAAAAACCGGGCCTTTTAATTTTAATATCAAAAAGTCAAAAGTCATTTTTTCAAATATTCTGAGAGCCAGCACTTTTTGAACGTCAAAGTTCTACATAAAGACAGTCCCCAAAAACGCTCGACGTCAACACTTCCTAGTGTTTTATACCCAGTGTCACACTTGCAATGAATCTAACGACACCTCTCAAGCTAAAATCCATCAAGCCGTTTAGGCTACAGCGCATGCCAAATAAATATACATACATACAAACATACACTCGAAAAACATAGCCCGCCTTCTGGCGCAGTCAGTCAGCAGTAACTAGGCTTTATTCCGTGTGTCACTGCAGGGTGCCAACTGTAATTATATGTGTTTGGTGCTGTTCCGGAAATAGTAAGTGTTTTGTCATAACTTTCATATACATGCAGACTTAGGGCTTCAACTTTTGAATTTAGTGCTCTCAATTATGTGAGGCAAGGTTCAATACATTTGACAGGCGACTAAGGGACTCACCAGAGAATGGGCAGCAGCATTCTCTGTGCATTGCAACAGCTACACTTACTACCATACCCGGCCGCCAAGCGTGGCGATTATGGCAACACCCCTTCTTCCGTTTGAGGGAGTATGTCCAGCAGTGGACACCTTTCAGCTGATATGATGATAATGATGAATGTAAATAGAGACACAGTTTTTTACCAAAAATCTAGTCACTTACTGTTTCTTATTATTGATTGGCTTGCGCTTGGTCACAATCTCACCTGATGGTGACGATGGAGCACGCTTGCACCAATAATATACTCACCAAAAACCCAACACACCATAATTTCATTATAGTAGGCGCCAGATAAATGTGGAATAAAGTATATTGACCTTTCCCTAATAACTGTTCATAGGTACCTGAACAATTAAATATGAATCGTTTTTCATTATTAGACAATGTTAAGGATCACGAGAGATGATGATTCGGGACAGCTTTGTGTCATTAATTCCGTTTTTCAAATTAAAAATGTCAATAATTGTAGGTGGGTCAATGACCGTTATTCCACGATTATCTGGCGCCTACTTATAGATGTAGCTAGACAGAACAAACAAGTCCAGTTAAGAACAAAATCATGTTTATTTTTGACGCTTTCAGACGTCAATGTTTACCTCAATTTAAACTAGATAGCACCGGTGTTTCCTAGCTGACTACCTTGCGAAGAAACACCGAAACAAACTCAGAGGTCAGTCTCCTTTCAAATCCATACAATGGTAAACATGTAATGGTCAAATCTATGAGAACCATGTAGGTCTTTCGAGGAAAGCACCATAGAGATTTGAGTTAAAGCATAAAGAGGGCCTAAGAGACCTTACAAATCAATACAGCACCTAAATACAAATTCCACACAAAACACCGTTACAGACCCTTAAGAGAAACCCGTGAAAACCTGATACCGAACAAAATCCCATCAAGCCGTAATCATAATAAAACTTATAATTATCACTGTGGACATAAATATGATACCAAATTAGGTACATAGAGGAGAGCCAGTTTTAAAACGGCATGGGAAACGAGTCGGAGCGGTCCGTCAGACTGTACTTGAGGTTTTGGGCCACGGAGAGAGCGGGAGAGGGGAAGTGACCATTGATTTTCTTGGGTATCCTTCTCCAGAGAGATCTAAGTTTTAGGCAGGGTGAAAAGATTCAAAATTTAATTCAAGTTTTACACTAAGTTACTGATTCCTTGTTTATTCAAAACTAATGGTCCCGGCGAACTTCTGACCACCTCAGAATAAATTTTGCCTTCTTAATATTTTTGTATATTTTTTTTCGGGGCCGAGACGAATCCAACAAATCAGAAATCATTAAAATCGGTCCAGCCGTTCTTGAGTTATAAATGGTATAACTGACCCGACTTTGTTTAATATATTTAGATGCCAGTAAATGGTTTTGTTGAAATAAATGCTTTGAGTCCAAATTAATTCGCTAGCATAACTTCGTGTGTGCGATGGCATTTATAGGATCCCAGACGGTCTCATCATAATTGAATGACTGGTTGGTTTAGTGTCGTGTCAAGTGTAGCTTTAGCGACTGTTGATCATGGGGTCCTGGGCTAGCTCTTGAAAATTTCTGTCCTACTGGATTTAGGATTCCCCTCTGTAACCCATAGCTGACGATAGTTATTTGGTTGTATTGTATGTACATCACCTTCTGCCGGGTTATAGTGCTTTGCAGGAACACCATCGACGTCGTCGGTCGACCCCAAAGATTATAAACTTTTCTTTAATTCTTTATTGTACACCATAACAGCTTATATTAATTCACAGTGATTTAAATAAGTTCATGTACAAAGGCGAGCTTAACTCAAAAATGAGTTTTCTACCAGCAAACCTTTGAGTGATAGAGAGAGATCACAATAGAGGGTAGGATCCAGTGCACAAATTTTACAATGCTACACTTTAATCATACATAAATATACTTACATAAATAAATATATACATTATCTACAAATATTATGTCATTACGAAAGGAAATACTTACTCTTTAACTTTTCAACTTTTGACAATCATTATCGCTTATTAAAAATTTACTTTGCCTAGGTCTTCAGAAAACACTGGCAATAGTTAGCTAGTTCATAGGAATATTTTGAAACTATTCTAAATCCTGTCACCGAAATCAAAAATAAATATCCCTATTGCATAAAACGTTTAAAAAAACTCAAACTAGTCAAGGATAGTGACTACTATTCTTACTAAATATTCCAAGCAGTCTGTTGCAGTTAGTGACATCAAATCTGTGATAAAAGATATTTGAAAATAAAGAAATGTGATATTCGTATGAACTAGTATTGCCTGTGTTTTGATTTATTGTCGTGTCGTCGTCTCCACCTTGTGTGTTATATTGATAAAAGATGCAAGCAGACTATTTTAGAGCTACGTATAAAAGCAATCCGACATTTGCTTTTCTCCTGGCTCCACCGCCCGCTCCTTATTTGTCTACAGCGATCGAGTACAGTTACCCGCAATATTATCCAGTCGCTCACAATAGGTTTAATCGTGCTATACAGTCGTGAGCCACAGTCGACGACAGAAAAGTTCAAAAGTATTATTTTTGGTTTCAAAATCGTGATGGTGCAGTAAAATTACTTTTTTTGAAGTTTTTTCTTTTACGAGATGATTGGATCGAATGTTTGATTTGAGTAAAGATTGAGAGCACTGAGAAATGTTGATTGATTGAAAATATTTGAATAGCTTGAAAAAACTAGTCTTTCAAACAGTACCCAGTTACTGGGTTGTAGTGGTCAAGATCAAATAGCCAGTTGCTCCATCTACACTAATATTATAAAGAGGAAAAATTAGTAGTTTTGTGTGTGTGTATGTTTGTAATGAATAAACTCAAAAACTACTGGACTGATTTGAAAAATTGTTTCAGCAATGGATAGCTACATTATCAGCGAGTAACATAGGCTATATTTTATCCCCGTACTCCCACGGGAACGGGAACTACGCGGGTGAAACCGCGTGACGCCCGCTAGTGTGAAATACTGGTATTCAGCCGTATCCGGTTAGACTGGAAGTCGACTCTAACGTTCTTGTAACGAGAAAAAGCTTGGTTATTATTTCCGTTAAGCTATGAGCTGATCTTACTTCCATTACAATTTAGACAGACGTAGAAATCGGTAAAAATCGGCCAAAATTGTAACCTTTTCAGATTACTGTTCTTTCTTTTAGATAGTAGAGTAAAATTTTATGCAAAGTACTACCAGCATTTGTAATTCAACTAGATCCTGTTTTAATTGGTATATTGGTATATAGGTAGGATCAATGAGTGCCTCTGAAATTGCTGACATGAACCTAGTAACCTTACTTGTTTAGTTTTTTTTAGATGCGAAATCATCATATTTTATGTTTCCTCCCGCACTGGACGGAGCGGGAGGAAGTGTGAGACTCTTACTCACTAAAACCCACCCGTTTTCTTTTTTTTTTTTGAACATGATGTACATGATACATTGCATGCAAGATAATAATGTGATAAGGAATCGTTCTAATATGTTCAGCCGCACATCGTGGCTTACAAATTGGTAGGAAGAGATGGTGCATAAACCGTGATACTATTCATCAAAATTACATTTCATCATTATTCATGAAAGATTAGGTATCATTACAATTCAATAAGCATATTCTTAAGATACAATTCAATGTCAAAGTAGTCATTAAATAAAATGGTCAGTAAAATATGAACTATTGTCATTAATATTTCAATTCCACATTACAATTATTCCTATTTTTTTTCTTCTCGTGGCTAAATAATAACAGCCGCACGGGTCGATCTTCAAGGTTAAGCAACGCTTGCCGAGGTTGGTCTGTGGATGGATGACCATCTTAACATACCGAGACTCCTCCGTGCTCGGAAAGCACGTTAAGCCGTTGGTCCCGGCTGCCATTTGTAAATCTTTGGCAGTCGTTACGGATAGTCAGAAGCCAGATAATCTGACACCAGTCTTGCCAAGGAGTACCGTGTTACCCAGTTAATGGGTTGTGGAGGTCTGGTAGGCAGCCGCTCCACGTAAAATACTGGTATTCAGCTGAATCCGGTTTGACTGGAAGCCGACCTCAATATAGTTGGGAAAAGGCTAGGCAGATGATGATGGTAACTCTTTCGAACAATTCCGCAACTGCCTGCTTGGGGCTGCAGTAACTACGCTGTATATACCTAAGTTTATTACTTACTCGCTTCTGACAGCGGCTTTGCCCATGTTTCATCCAAAAGCAGACAGACAGACAGAATTACTTTTGGATTTATAATATTAGAATGGAGGGAAACTATTTTAATACACCCCTGAACTTCAGTTATGACACCGCAAATACTAAAAGGATTCCTATAATCAGTTTCATGATTAGTTTAATCAGATAACTCCGAACTAGTTAGCGTCGGAACTTCTTTTAATTTCAACTTTTTTTATCTGTGATCTTTTCAAACGCTTTCGGAAAGTCATCGTCTGGTTCAGATAGTTAGAGACTAGTTTGTGCACGCGATTTGGGTTCGTGACTAATCTTAAGTACTTTTGTTCAATAGTTTTTAGGTAACTGGTACGTTTAACATGAGAACAGGCTGTAAGCGTCCCACAATAAAACAATGGCCACTGCTCTTTCATTCCTTGTTCACCCAAATATTACGAGGTGCTCGTGGCTAAGTATTAACAGCAACACGGGTCGAGCTAAGCAACGCTTGCCGAGGTCGGTCTATGGATGGGTGTCCATCTCAACATACGAGACTTCTCCGTGCCTCGGAAGCACACTGAACCGTTGGTCTCGGCCGTTGATCTTAGGCAGTCGTTACAGATAGTCAGAAGCCAGAAAATCTGATACCAATCCTGTGAAGGGGTACCGTGTTACCCAATTACTGGGTCGTGGAGTTCAGATAGTCAGTCGCTCCACGTAAAATATCGTATTCAGCTGAATCCGGTTCGACTGGAAGCCAACCACAATGTTGTGAAAAAGAGATGAGTAATGTACAGTGATCGGATAATCGGGCGCTAATATACCTAAACTTCACTTTTATTCCCACGAAAGTATAATACGGACATGCTTTTCAGGATCCCGGATCCCGGAATCGTTCGAAATTCCTGAGATTGCAAAAATATAGTTAGAACTCGTTGTGAACTCTCATTGATTTTTTTTTAAATTTAAAAAGCCTTAATGGAACTTTTAATTTACAATGAAAGTTTTTATGAGAACTGGTTTAGTAACAGGCCAGCAGCCTTGACTACTTAGGGAATTGAAGCAATTGTAATTTTATGTGTACCTATCTCAATTTATTTTTATACAAAAATTTTATAGGTATTCCATTTGTTTTGAACAAAATAAAGATACTAAATCAAAATAACGACTGCTATAATTTCATTGAGTTTGTTATAGTTGTTTTTACATAATTGTTCAATCCCGGGAATCCGGGATTACTTATTTATACAGAAACGTATATCCATATTATTCTTTCACGGTAAGAAGTTTATTATACGATTATCCAATCACTGGTGGTGTAGTCGCATACTTTGTTGAATTGCACGTCTCATTTTAAAGCCGCTACTAGGGTCGAAAAGCCTCCATGCCGATCTATTTTTTTTTTACAGTGACAGCTTATAAAATCTTTAACATATTTATCCCTATAAAAAGTACTACTAAACATCTTATCACACTAACGGTAGAAACAGAATTATATAATTAATCAAATTCAACGACCGTCGCTCCATATATATATAAATGTTATGTCCCTCATTAAGTCTTGACAGGTGAGAATTAATAAAGATGCTACATACTAACATACATAGGTAATGAGAAAGTGGGTAAATCCCAGCTGGTTATGACGTGGCTAGCGAGCCAGGAATTTTAATTCTACCTCCACCCGTTAAGGTCGCGTTTCCATTTGTCATTTTCAATATTCTCTATCCCATCATCATCTGCCTAGCCCTTTCCCAACTATATTGGGGTCGGCTCCCAATCAAACCAGGTTTAGCTGAATACCAGTATTTTACGTGGAGCGGCTGCCTACTAGACTTTCACAACCCATTAACTGGGTAACACGGTACTTCTTAGCAAGACTTGTGTCAGATTTTCTGGCTTCTGACAATCCGTAACGACTGGCAAAGTCCTACAAATGACAGCCAGAACCAACAGCTTAACGTGCTTTCCGAGGCATGAAGGAGTCTCGGTATGTTAAGATGGTCACCCATCCACAGGCCGACCTCGGCAAGCGTTGCTTAACCTTTAAGATCGACCCGTGCGGCTGTTACAGTTTAGCCACGAGCACTTCGATCCAAAATTCTCTATCCCATCATCATTAATTCTTCATTGTCGACAATTTATTTTCGGTCGTCGGAACACGTGTTCTTCCTTACTTATCTTTAAGTTGTGATCTCAGTGGTCTGGCCCTTCTCTTATAGTCATCCCATTCATATAGGAGAAAAGAAAGAAAGAAAGAAAAGAGTTTATTTGCGACAAGCATGCCGCATACCAAAAAAAAAATTACAAAAGTTATGCAAGTTGGGAAGATATGCGTCACATTCGCGTAAAACGGCCATCGCTCAGCATTATGCTGGGACTCGTGTGAGAAAAAATAAATATAATGTGGGTGAAAATATAATAAATATAACGTCTAGAAAACAGCAACAGATTGTTGCGCAGACGATGAAACGTAGCCGACAAAAAAGTGGCGCGCACAACACTAAATAAAAAAATGTTATCTGTGCGTGCAATCAAAGATTATATACTATTTCTATATGTAGGTAACCAAAACTTTCTTGATTCCTCCGCTTACATGTTTGACAACTAATTTCCAGAAGCTTTTCAGACTTCTTCCCAACATCAATTTATTTAATAATCCCCACTACTGTCAAACCTATTGTCCTAAAGGCAACTTTCCTTGACACAACTTAATTATAACCCATGTAAAATAAAGAGCCTAACTTCACCAAAAACTAAGCAGCTATTTCGCAACACACAACACTATTATCTAAAAACCGTTACAATCCGAAAAAAACAGTATGAAACAAACCGAAAACTAATTAAAGAATAACGCATAAAAGTTAAAACAAACAGTTTTGCCACTAAACAGAATAGATACCAGAAGGTCGCCTCCATACAATGAGCAAGAACGCACGCACACATAGACACGTTCACGTACAGCGAGTGCAACCGCACTCGCGACCGGCTTTTGATTGAGATCGCCGTACGTACATACGTATACATATGAGTGCGCGCGTTTTGGCACTTTGATTAGTGGCTAAATTATAACAGCGATTTGGATTGATCCTCAAAGTTGCCGGGCCACCAAACTGAGACCCCTCCGTGCCACGGAAAGCATGTTAAGCCGCTCGTCCCATTTATTTCACGGAGTCCCAAAACCCTACAGCGAGTGTTGACAAGGAGTATTGTCAGTGTCATCCAGTTTTTGTTTACGGGGTCAGATAGGCAGTCCCTCCACATAAAATACGATCATTCTGTACACTAAGGAGTGGAAATTCCTGCCTGAGTCTGTGTTTCCTGATACCAATAACCTGGAGGTATTTAAATCAAAAGTAAATACGTTACGTAATATAGGCAAGCGAAATCCATCGTTGACCACGTTATAGCTTTCCATCAGGTAAGATTGTGATCCTACGCGAGCATATCGGTTAAGGCCCAGCTAATTTCTGCATGGAGTTGCCCTTCTGTATTTATCTGTGATGTGGTATTGCCAAGTTTAAGGTCAACGTACACAAACAATGGTTGTTTTGTTACGCATGCGTTACGCCCGGCTGAACTGCAGCTCGCAAGGGCGAATGGTATAATGTGTTAGGTAATTTTTAACCAATTGCTGCGGAACGAAATTGTGAATCTTCTGAGGTCGAGGTTAAGGTGCTTGCTGCGGTCAATGTGAGCCCGTTTAATTTCGTTACTGGGTCCAAGACCGTTGAATCGTTTCTCCAGGGGTTTGTGGAGAAGCCTGGGCGTCGGGAGTCGCAGGGCGATTCTCGGTCACCGTAGGTGCGAGCATTGGGTGGCTCGATGTCCGATAAAAACCAGGCCCGGGTCGATGCCGCGTTGAGTTCCATGCGCGCCTCAAAGAGATGTCAGCAAAATATACGGGGCCCGCCAGGGCCTTTGCCAATTTGTTCAAGAGTCACCGCGGCCCTGGAACGCAAAGAGCATTAGAAATACGGATAGGTTTTAGTCAGAAAAGAGTCTGACACTTCCTTCCTTCACTCCTTCCGCTCCGTCCAGAGCGGGAGGAGTAATTTAATGATTACACATCCCGGTTGAAGTTGAAGTGGTTAACAATAGACTATTGATAATCACTTCAACCCCGCTACTGTTCTGAATAGTGGCGGGGTTGTCCCCATAAATAATCATTTCAATTGGTTATGGGCCCTGGTTGGAATGACAGAGAAAAGACTAATGTAATACACGCTACATACATAGGTACATTCTAACAGCATATTCAATAATTAATTAGGATACAACGTCAGTCTTAATACTAAAAGCGGACATTACCACGATATTTTTTGCTGTCATGGTTTCAGCTCAAAGACGTCCTCTGGACACAGAGCTGCGTCCGTAACTATCGATTAACAACATGATACCACCGCGCCTCAGTGTTCCAGAAAGGGTAGGCACAGAAGATTTTTCAAAGACGTTCAAGCTTCGTCAATTAAGATATTATCGAGATTCCATGATATTATCAAAAATTCAATAAAAAACCCAGTTACAGTTCACCCTACGAGGGTATCGAACTCAGAACCTCTCGCTCAGCAGTCTCCCTCGCATAACTTCACCAACAAAGCAGCCTATGAACCTAGATAGATTAGGGATTAGTTCCAAACACAGCAATGCGTTCTAGTCTTATCTCTTATCGCTACAAAACAGTGCAGTATCATTGAACGCAGGTAGTTGGCCGGATTTCGATATCTTCCACTGGGTGTTAAGATGTGATAAAAACCGAATACATAAACCGACTATCGGTTTGTGGAACAGCCTTTATCGGGACCCCATTCCTTTGTCTTACGGTACCAGTATTTGGCTTTAAACGGCAAAAGCTTATTCACATTCAGCCCACAGCTGGGACAGGGAGAGGGCTGTAATTCACCACGCTCGGTGCGGATCGGTTGATGTCACATTTCTTCGAAATTTGGTTCTGGAACATTCTGGAACGATGTTTTCCTTCATCGTTTTGCGAGTAGTGGTGATGAAATAAATTACACCAAGTAATGCACTTGCCTGTGTTTGAATCCATGATCTTCAATGACACTTGGTGTGTTGCTGGGGAGTTTGTTGCGCCACTTCTTCTTCCCAGCTAAAACACTAGGAAGTGGTGACTGGTGACGGGCGGGCGATATGGGGGAATGTTTTTATGTAAACGTTGACGTTCAGAAAGTTGGCACTGGGCCTAATTTGAATAAAGGACTTTTGATGAAGTCGGGACTGTTAACAATGGACTACCACTGATCTAAAGCCCAAAAAATATCGCTAGTTGAGAAGTCTCTGTAGTATAGAGATCACAAAAGCGACTACTGCAAGGGGCGTGGACAAAATCTACAGTCGCACTAAATGTTAATGAGCATATAAATTGATGCCCGGTTAATGGTAATAAACTGGCCCCTATTATTAGGGTAGTATTGAGATACGTATGCGTACTCTATTTATACATAATAAAATATCTTTAACATCGAAAGCAGCGAAGAGAATAAATTAAATTGAAAAACAAAATCCGGCCAAGTGCGTGTCCACACACAGTGTAGGATTCCGTAGTTACCCGTCTCCTAAACCATGCCAGAAAATAGTAAAATTTACTATTATTAGACTACAAATGCATTTGGTTTTAAAGTAATTTTCGATGGAGTTATTAGATTTATTTTATTTTATTTTACCACTTTGTCGGCGTGTTTAATATGTATATCGATACCAAATTCCAACTGTCTAGTACTAAGCGTCTCTGAGCTAAACCCATTTTTTATTTTTTTTTATTTTACCACTTTATCGGCGTGTTAAATATGTATATCCATACCAAATTCCAACTGTCTAGTATTAAGCGTCTCTGAGCTGGCGGACAGACAGACGGACAGGGCGAAACTATAGGGGTTCCTTGTTGACTACGGAACCCTAAAAAAAGTATGATGCATTTTTGAGCAGAGAAATGTTAAATTGGGTCCCATATAACAGCAAATAACACTTTACCACGTAAATTTTCCTCAATTTGAACTAGATGACCCTAGTTTCCTTAAGAAGAAAAACAGTTTCCATCAGAAGAAACACCTAAAAAAAAATCATACAAAACAATCTTTTTAAATTCCATATAATGCGTAAATATGTAATGGTCAAATCATAATTCGAACCATATAAGTTTACGTCTGTGGTGGTCTTTTGAGGGCAGGACCACACAGATTTGAGTGGACCTGTCCAGACAATGCAAGTATTTGTCAGTTATCGCATAGCTCAACTTATATCTTTAAGGAGCTCAACGCTTTGACGAACAATACCAAAGTAAGGACATTTGGGTAAGCCACATAAAGAATTTAAACTGCCAGACAATCGTATAAAAATGACATTAAATGTATTTATACAATTAAACGGATCATCATCATCATCATCAGCTGAATGACGGCCACTGCTGGACACAGCTCCCCCCCTAATCGCCACTCTTGGCAGGCGGGTTGGCGATCGCAGTGCACAGAGAATGCTGCTGCCCATTCTCTGGTGAATCCCCTCTTACGACACCCCCGGGAACTGTATTTTGTATTTGAATAGATTGGGTTTTCATTTTAACCTAGATACGTACCTATTGATGATAAAAAGAATTATTACCAACAAAAAAAAACACAAATACAAAAGTTCTCATTAGGGCTAAACATTAAAAGGCTTTTAGAACAAAACATTTTAAATACCCTGACTCCTAAACTAGGTGTAAGTGCCTGTGACTTATTAGTCAGTGATCCTTCGTGGTAACTTAGCCATAAAATATACATGTCCATATTATGTAGCTCTCATTATAAAGTTTTCACAATAAATGGTGCAAAAAATAAAAAAGAAAACTATTTATGATTCCAATAAAACTGATGCGATGGTGCTATTCTTTTACGTCCGACACCATACAGAACCGTTTTAATAAAACGTATCAAAATCTACATATATCAAGGGTCACCAACTGAGCATTACCCACTGATGACTATTTCATAATACCCCATGGTAACATCTCTTAACCTTATCTACAAAAAATCTGTTACTGACTCTGTATTTATAGATGAATAACTACACGTATTGCATAACGGTTTATTTATAACCGAAGTTATTGACCGAGCATTTCGTTGTTACAGTGTTTCTTAGCTAATCGATCGTTTAGAGGTTAGGTTAGGCGGCTGGTGCATTGGGCTTGTCGCGGGTGCGCGGTTTTTTTTATAAGGTATAATGAGACTTGCACGGGGAAGAGGGGGTTGCGGAATTTGTTCGAAAGAGTCACCGCGGCCCTGGAACGCAAAGGGCTTTAGAAGGAACACGGATGGGTTTTAGTCAGTAAGAGTCTGCCCTTCACGCTCCACCCAGAACGGAAGAAGTCATTTGATAATTTCCCATCCTTAAAAAAAAACAGGGAGGAGAGGAGTTAAGAAATGATTTAAATAATCTCTTATTATATGAATGTGAAAGTAATTCTGTTTTAACAGCTGAGTGAATTTGGATGAAACTTTTCACTCAGATAGACCGTGTTCTGAAATAGGACATAGGAGTCCCTATGAAATATTTTTTTCACTTTCATATAGCCTTTGTCACTTCGGCACTCAAGACGAATGTCGAAACAGCATTTGTTTAAATATATAACCAACTGTGTAGGCTACACTGCGTGCGAAAGAAATAGACATACATATTTACACACTTACATAAATACTCTCGAAAAACATTATCCTTCTGGGGCAGTCTGATAACTGTGCGTCACGCTATATTTAACCGCGCCTCGTCGCGTCCTCCCAATCTGTGCGCTGCCTAATTCCAACGCACTACAAACAATTTATTGCATCGGTTTACGCACTTAGAGTGGCACGTGATTCTCTTAATGTTTATTATAAAACTAGGTTTTCCTGTTGGTTAACCGAAGTTTAGTTTAACGGTTTTGACCGCATACGGTAGCCATCGTGAGATTCTTATGTGTATCACCCTGTCTTTGTATAAAGAAAGCCACTAACTTATATTATTATGCTATGGATGAGTAGGTTTGAAGAATTAATAACATTTTTGACGTTTACTAAAGCAATTTTCTCGGCCCTGGAATTTAAATTCAAATTCAAGAATCATTTATTCAACTTGGGCCGAAAGCCAGCACTTTTTAAACGTCAGTTCCCCAAAACCCCAAAATACCCGCCCATCACCATTTCCTAGTGTTTTGGCTGCTAATACAATAAATGCCAACTTTATTTCACCATACTATTTGCTTCAAGAGTATTATCAAATGCCACAGTTCCTAACACCAGGGCAATTAAAAACATGTTTGATAAAACTAAGTTGATTTAGTTTGGAGTATATAATATAGTCGCCTTTTTTATCACTCAGAACTCCAACGTGCATTCCATTTAGCATCACATTACCCTTTTAATAATATTTTGTTTTTCTCTTCCGCAGATGTGACTAACCCTGCCATGGCAGCCACAGACGGCCAAGTAGTGGCCGCAGCATCGCGCTGGTGCGACGAAGGCAACTACCTCCGAGAGTTCGCAGTCAAGAACCGCTTGCCAAGCGTCGCCAAAATCATCAAAGGACAGTATGGAGGACTTGGCGTACCCACGCTCCCAAGCCCCGGGCTACAGAGCACAGCCTTACTCGTATCAGCAGGAAAGAGAAAGAAGATCATCGCTCAAGCTATCAAACTTAAAGAAGGAAGACGGATGGTCAGTGTCGGACCGAGAATAGCAATCCCAGAAACGTATAAAGGTTACTTTGAGTTGCTAAGCGAAGAAGGCCGTGCTGTAAGGTGCATTGAATCAGTATCAGAACTGGCTAGGAGGAAACTTGATGATGGATGTCTTGTCAGAGAACCAGTCAGAGTTATTTGTGCCAAAACCGACCTGGATGGCAATCTCACAGCTGATGGAGCAAGAAATCTACCAGCTGGAGAAATTATCATGCCTAGAGGAGAAACATTCTTAGGTAAGAATAAGTATTTAAAATGTACAGATTCCAAAGGTGATATGGTTCTATTGAGTCTGGATCAAAGAGGAAAGTTTTCAGCTGTTGCTAAGGAAGAGAATATAAGTGGAGTTCATACAGCTAAAACTTTGTTGACTAAACGTTTGCCTATTACAGTGAGACTGGTTCATGGAACTCCGCCAAGAGGGCTCAAGAGTGCCAGCCATTTTGTCCCAGAATTAAGATTGCTGTCAATGTTTGAAGAAGACCATGTCTTTGCTCTTCCTCTTCCTAAAGAAGGCAATGCATTAGTAGCACTGCCTTTGGCAGCGCCACTCAAAATGCAAAGATGCAAAAACGAGGATCAAATAAAGAATTTCATGGAATTCTCTAGACTAGTGGAAAAGTGCAATCGATTGTTAGTAGATGTTGTAGACAGAATACATGTGTTAGATGGGAAGTTGGGCGACCCGAAGAGGCTTCTGAATGGGCCTTTACACGCGCCTCCGTTAGTCAAAACTGGATACTTTCTGCGACGCAGTGCGTCTTCAGATACAGCCAATCAACACAAACATATGTCACGCCACAACCATATTTACAGCAGTCATCGAGATGAGAATAGCATTCCAGATGAATATGACGAAATAGACCAAATTTATGACTACGTTCGAGGTTTTGCTCCTCTCCCTAAGAACATCAAAGCTTCTTACTCGAACGAGCCAACTCCAAGACATGAATCGGCTCCTGCTTCTCCAGCGGCAACTCCTATTCACATGCCTTTAATCACAGAAATAAAGCCAGAACCACCACCGATAGAAACCATACCAACAAAGAAGCCGTTAAACATCCAAAAAGCAGAGAAACGAACTAGGAAAGCACCAGCACAAATAAAAGAAACTCCAGTCACAGTTTACAAAGAGAAATGTTCTATAGCACCTGCACCTAACCTGCCTAAGCTATACATCAAGAACAGCGTGAACAACAATAAGAATAGGATGGTGTTCCGTCAAAAAAGTACTTCGCCGACAAAAGAGGCCCCTAGTCCAGTAGCTAGTCCGATCCGACCAATCAAAGGAGACTCCCCGATCTTCAATATTCGATATAAGAGCCTCTCAAATATCCATCAAGCTATGGAACTCGATGGTACTTTAGACTCGAGTCATTCTGGTGGGAGGACGTCGGGAGATTCAGGGAATGGGCCAAAACTGCCAGAGAAGAGGTCGAGGAAGTTAAGCAGGCCGAAGTCACTGACGAATCTGGTTTGGGAGCTAAAGGGATGTCCAGATCCGGATAAACCTAAAACTAGAGTTAAGAATGAAGGCTACAAGAAGATTGGTAACAAATTGTCTTTGGGAGCTCAGAAGCGGGTGCCGACGTTGTACCTTTAAATTTTGGTAAGTTGAATTTTATTTTACAACTAGCAATTGATGCTATTTCTTTCCTAGCAATAACTACCATACCATCAATGTTTAACATTATACAGTATAATTATAGAAACTCGACACAGAGAAGATAGAACTACGAGATTATCACACGTTTAGTACAGTCAACGCACTCACGTCGCAAGGTCGGTTTGTTTTACTTTGTCCTAACGCTGGCCTACCATAGTACGGAGTGTCAATGGAAAAAGAGGCCTACTGTACTGGTACTGCTATCCCTGACGTGCGATATTCTTTAACATTTTCTATTTGTTGGTGGATTCCAATTAACAGCAAATTTTTTAGCATCTCATTAACAAACTATACCAATAGCCATAATAATCGTGATTTTCATTAAATTCTAAAGTTCACAAACTTCTTATGACTTTCGACATTCCTCTCAGTTTAAACTGCAAAGTAATTTAAGTTTACACAATACTGTAACTTTTATTACCATTTTATAGGCATGCAAGTCAAGGGGCATGACCCTAGAGTGCAATGAATCTTTAATCTTTGGTATGGTGTGTTTGTTAAGCAAAACTTTATGTTAGGATTCGTAGCTTTTATTGTGATTTGACTGTATTTGGCCATTGTTATAAAGTCGCCAGTATTTTTTACACTTCCATTCGAGGAATTTTGTCAAGCCAAGTATACACCTCTGCCAAACCTTTCTATGATTTGGGCTTACATTGTTCACTTACGGCCGGTCTCAATAACGTATCTACCTTTAACCAACTGTCAAATTAGTACAACAGTACAGCTATTAACAGTAGGTGAAACGTCATGTTTGAAAGGCAAACATGGCATTTCAGCTACAGTTAGTAGCAAGTTTTTATCGTTTACGTAATAGTTTGTGTTGTTAGTGATGTACTGCTTGAGTTTAGCTTTAAATATGTGAAAAGACGATATCTGATGTATATCTGAAAATATTTCTAATGCTCCTATTCCTTTCCGAGCCGTTGTTGTTGATAGTAACATTCGTATTATGATGTCCATTATTTAATGACTTCATGTCTATATCAACCATAGTATGATTTCTAACGAATCCGAGTCTATCAGATGTTTTCAAAATATCGAAACGCTACTTTTTGTTTGGTCTCCGAAACTTCAAACAATCAGTGTTTAGAAACAAGAAAACGCAAATATCTACTTACGTGTATGTTTCTACAAAACCAAGCAAATGACACCAGAATTCACCAAACGATTCAGCGACAATGTTTTTTTTTTTTTTTTTAAAAAACGTTGCCCCACCCTAGGAATTTCTCCTGTATCGTGGGTGCGTTTACAAACATATAAACTCACATACACAAACAGCCAGACCCGGAACAACTATCTGTAGGCCATACAAATATTTGTTCCGTGCGGGGATCGAACCCGCGACACGCGGCGTAGCAGTCAATCGCTCAACCACTGCACCAACCGTGTCGTAATCTTTTGACTCATGTAAAACAAGCATTTTCAATTCAATTACTCGATTCGCAAACACATGTGATTTGTATCATAAATCTGTGCAAGTTGGCAAATGCTTTTGGTAGCATCGAAATGTCGTAAGAACTTCGTGATATGCCAACGGTGAAGTTTCCTATAAATTGTGAAAATGAAAACCTCTGGGTGCATCGGTATTAAGATGAAGACATGAGGCGAACATTCGAAATTTGCTTGCTTTGTAAAAAATTGTTACCCAAATCTTCTTAGTATGAGAAGCTCTTGGCTAAATAATAACAAGCGCACGAATCAAACTTCGAGGTGAAGCTACGCTTGCCAAGGTTGGTCGGTGGATGGGTGACCATCTACTACAAACCGAGTTTCCTCCGTGCCTCGGAAAAAACGCCAGCCGTTGGTTCCGGCTGTCATTTGTACATCTTTGACAGTCATTACGGGTAGCCAGAAAACTAACACCAGTCTTGCCAAGCTATAGTATTACTCAGTTACTGGGTCGTGGAGGACAATTGAGGAGTGCCTCCAACTAGACTGGACCCCGTTCCCAACATAGTTGCGCCGATGAGAGCCCCATTTTATGTCCAGGCAATTACTGTCCATTCCAGGATGCCTGGAAGAGATCGCGGAATACGATAAGGCCGCCCATTGTCCATGTGTTTTAGTTTGTAGTTTTCTTTTTATGTTATTCTCGGTGTACAATTAAGTATATAATAAATAAATAAATAATAGTTGGGTAAAGGCAGATGGGACATTCATGGTGGCGGGGACCATCACCGGACACTGCTCACTGAATAAGCATTTCCACACGATAGGTATAACAGACAGTCCTCTGTGCAGAGCATGCATGGAGGAGGAGGAAAGGTGTCGCACGTGCTCCTTGAGTGCACAGGCGTCGCCGATATACGCAGACAAACAATAGGGACACCGAATTCACTCACAGACACCCTGAACTCTTTAGGACTGATCTGCTTCTGGAGGGAGGTCAGCTGGTTGGAATGACGGCCGCCATGGCCCACGCACAATGGTCCAACATCAGGACTAAGTGCGGGAACCATACCCCAATAGATAGATAGATAGATAGAAGGCAGATGGGGGATTTTCTCATCTCTAATGCCATTTAGTATTAGCTTGAACGATCTCGCTAGTTAGCTTCTCATTTACAAACTATGCCAAGAGCCACACAGTCTCGGCCTTAAATCAACCATTTTGTAACTCTGAATTCTAGTGTCTTGTAGGTTTCTCCGATTGGTAATTAAGTAAATTGGTATGTTCTAGTAATATGTTGTTTTCGATTACTATTATCACGATTGTAATTTAAATCGTCTTCATGCTAAATGTTTCCTGTGAATTACAAGATATGTTAGGACATCTCGAACCACGGATGTTAAGAAAGCTTTTGTGTATAAATAAATTTATTCTCATAAAAGACTACAAGTTGCATGAGAAATACAATAAAATTAACTTATTTTTATTTTACTTTATTGGGACATAAAAAAGATGCCTAAAAAAACCTCCATTGAAGAGAGAGGATCCTCCTACCAGACGAGTGTTGTGTCTGGTGGGCAACCGCCCGATGGTTGTTGCGGTCTGTTGAATATGTTCAAATTTTGCGAAGAATTTCGATAGTGTGATGTAGGATTCGTGTGACGTCAGATCTTTTTCGTAGTTCGAATGTGGCGGTATAGATGTCGCTACAAGAGCCGTAGAGCTAGAAAATTTGGACATTATTTTCGCTTAGACAAATACAAATGTTTATATCTGAACCAAAAAGTTTTACATTAGTTGGTGATTGGAGACTCCTTTTAAGCAAGTAATGCCTGTGTTAGGAGACTCCGCTCTTCTACAGCAATTTACAATTTATTGAGTACCTTAGAAATAAACTGTGTGTGTGTGTGTGTGTGTGNATCTGCTTCTGGAGGGAGGTCAGCTGGTTGGAATGACGGCCGCCATGGCCCACGCACAATGGTCCAACATCAGGACTAAGTGCGGGAACCATACCCCAATAGATAGATAGATAGATAGAAGGCAGATGGGGGATTTTCTCATCTCTAATGCCATTTAGTATTAGCTTGAACGATCTCGCTAGTTAGCTTCTCATTTACAAACTATGCCAAGAGCCACACAGTCTCGGCCTTAAATCAACCATTTTGTAACTCTGAATTCTAGTGTCTTGTAGGTTTCTCCGATTGGTAATTAAGTAAATTGGTATGTTCTAGTAATATGTTGTTTTCGATTACTATTATCACGATTGTAATTTAAATCGTCTTCATGCTAAATGTTTCCTGTGAATTACAAGATATGTTAGGACATCTCGAACCACGGATGTTAAGAAAGCTTTTGTGTATAAATAAATTTATTCTCATAAAAGACTACAAGTTGCATGAGAAATACAATAAAATTAACTTATTTTTATTTTACTTTATTGGGACATAAAAAAGATGCCTAAAAAAACCTCCATTGAAGAGAGAGGATCCTCCTACCAGACGAGTGTTGTGTCTGGTGGGCAACCGCCCGATGGTTGTTGCGGTCTGTTGAATATGTTCAAATTTTGCGAAGAATTTCGATAGTGTGATGTAGGATTCGTGTGACGTCAGATCTTTTTCGTAGTTCGAATGTGGCGGTATAGATGTCGCTACAAGAGCCGTAGAGCTAGAAAATTTGGACATTATTTTCGCTTAGACAAATACAAATGTTTATATCTGAACCAAAAAGTTTTACATTAGTTGGTGATTGGAGACTCCTTTTAAGCAAGTAATGCCTGTGTTAGGAGACTCCGCTCTTCTACAGCAATTTACAATTTATTGAGTACCTTAGAAATAAACTGTGTGTGTGTGTGTGTGTGTGTCCTTATCCAATTTGTTATATATGGATAAATATATATTCAAAAATTATAACTAACGCTTTATGTACGTAAATAAACTAACTCTCTTGATCAGAACGACTCATTTTGTTTGAATGCCTTTCTTATAACATTGGTCATTGAATGTCATGTATTTATATACCTACACAACATTCAATGACCAATGTAACCAAGGATTCCAAATGACTTATTTTTGTCTGCAAATTTTATTGTGATTGATTACAATTAAAATTGTTATAAAATTCACAACAAGGATGGTTGTAAAATATTAGATCATTTAACAAAAGGTCATGATTATAATTTCAAAGAATGTCAGCACTGATATTAGTTATTTATTTTAACTACCTAGATTCGGGTACCCATGTTCTGTCTCACCTGCGGAGCGATTCTTATATTTTAACCGACTTCAAAAAAAAAGAGGAGGTTCTTAATTCGGTTGTATTTCTTTTTTATTTTATATTTTTTAGTGTTACACACCCACACCCACACCTAACAACACCACTGGAATCGGTTGTATTTTTTTGTAAAAACGTTTTTAAGTCAAATACGAGTTCGTTTATTTGATACGAGGACAGGGCCAATTCTTCTCATTCTTAAGCTATGTTTGCATTCGCATCTCAGTCGCAATCTGTCAAAAACAACTACAATTTCCATACAATTTTGACACATGCAACCGTTGCTTAAAAATTTTGGAATTGGCCAAACATTTTTACAACGTTTGACAGTAACTATCGCTGGTAGAATGCCACTTCATCTAAACCCAAGGTCTGAAAGACAAACATATCTAAAGGGATTGACACATACTACCCACTTTTTATCAATCAAATTCCTAAAGTATTCGTTCTCAACCAGACAATTGACAAAAGCCATAGTGCAATTGTTTTGTTTAACCATTGTATTAAACATAAGATATTGTACAAGAAAAAGATCACAACTGTGATTACCATATAATTATATCATCATAATAGTGCTTTAGGTATAGACTGTCATGTAGTCTGTCATCTGCTTGGGGTCGACCAGGAGAGGTTCTTCGTGGCTCTTCATGTGACTGGCCGAAGGAACAGTGTGCTTGCCAAGGTCGCTGATGAGGTTAAGGATGATGAGAGGCCGAGGATGCTGACCAGGAATGCGCGTCAGCTGTATGCTGGTGGTCAGGATACCTGTAGAAGCCGTGGGTACTGGCTGACTGTATGACTCGCTGCTCGAGGGATTGAGGTCAGGATGAGAAGTGATGACGACGTCTTGATGAGATGGCTGCACGAAGGCTGCGCTGACGTTCTTTGTCGAGGTCACCAATAGAGGTATGCGGTACAGAGAGTAAAGACCCGCATACCTCCACTGAAAAGGGGAGGATCCTCTTGCCAGACGGTTGTTGTGTCTGGTGGGCAACTGCCCTATAATTGATATTCGGATTGTTGTATGTATTCAAATCGCACGGAGAACTTTGCTTGCGCGATGCAGGATTTCGTTGTTGCTCTTTCGAACAAATTCCGCAACCCTGGATAGGGGGCTACCCTATCCAGGGTTGCGGAATTTGTACGTCGATGATAATGAGAACTCACCTTTAAATTTTAGAAATAAATCATCAACTAAAGTTGTTATCTTGCCTCTGCCCCAATTTGCACGCGAGTCCCACTCGAACTTGGCCAGTTTTTTTATTTGGTCTTCCCCTACTCTAAAAGCTATTATTATTATTTAGGAAAACTTGGGCTTTTTCTTAGCTTTTTGGCTAGTTTTAAGCTACATTAACGGGCCAAGCCAAGTCAATGTAGCGTGTAGTGATCATTTTAAGACGTAGAATGGTGGTTTTGAGGAGAAATTACATTTTCCTCTATCTGCATGAACTTTCTCACTATTTTGCAGGTATTCAAAATTGCAGCTTTTTGAAGTGTTATGTAAACTGAATCTTTGAGGCCTATTAATTTGAGGCTATGGTGCAGATGGTTGGGTATAATCCCTGTAGTAGAGACAACTATGGGTACGACGTATACTTTATCTTGCCTCCAAATTCTGGTCACTTCTTCTTTAAGTTCTTATTATTATTATTATTCATATTCTACAAGCCAAAAATAAATAAAAATGTCTTGAGATAGCACGGCATACATCTTTCATTTAATCACATACAAATCTGCATCCAATCTGATGAGCTAATTACATCCTGCGGCGTCGCCCGGTCAATAACTTCACAATAAAAACCTAATCAAGATCCTAAGTAATGGTTTTCATCACACAGTTAGCCAATTAATATTATTAGGCGGTTTTTATATGCAGATTGAAAAGTACCGCTTGTTCTGGTTAGCTTGTAGCTGTGTTATATGGTTTTGTGGTAGGTAGGTAGATGTTACGTGCTGTCGTATACCTGAATCCCATACTCCCTGGACTTTTCCTCAATACTCCAGACGCCTTTTGAAGGTTTCCTTCGACAAAAAAAGTAGATGTAACGGACTGTTGTGCACAGGGAAGCTCAGGCGAGACCCCGGAACAGTCTTCTGAAGGATGTGCCAACCGACGTTGCACAGACGGTGTCTCGAAGTGATATTTTTAGATATAACAGGAACAATGGGTGGATATCTTGAAGGGTGATATGTTTAGAAAGGGAGAAAGGGACCCCTGAGATAACGACTAACAGAGAAGCATGGAAGAAGAAGAAGAAATGTTACGCCGACCCCAAATAAATTGAGATACCTATAGTTGGGATGATTTTTTTACTAGATCTATAAACGTGTGTTCTCATTCATTATCATCGAAAATAAGGCCAATCCACAATTGGCTCATCATTTTCTTGCAAGATTCATTAAAAGATCAATGGAGAGGGTCATGAAGAATTCCGCAGGAGAACCAAGGTTACCAGCATAGCATAAAGAACCGCCAAACTTAAGTGACGTTGCTCGCAAGAACCGTTGGTCGATGAGGCCAAAAGATTCTGGAGTGTCGACCGCGCACCGCCTGTTGCGTCGACCCCAAATAATTGGCATAGGGGCGGGAGAATGACGAATGAGCTTGTTTTTATTAATTAACTAGCTGCCGCCCGCGGCTCCGCCCGCGTTAATGCCGACAATTATCCCAAGGGAACATAGTCCCGGGATAAAAACCTATCCTATGTCCTTTGCCGGGACTCAAACAATCTCTATACTAAATTTCATCTAAATCGGTTCAGCCGTTTGCGCGTGAAGAAGTAACAAACATACGCACACACACACACTCACAAACTTTCGCCTTTATAATATTAGTGTGATATAGTGTGAAGAATAAAGGCAAGGAAAAGCGTTAGCACATGTAAATTATAACTAAAACTAGAATTCCTTAAAGATAGTCCACAATCACCACAATCTCATCTGATGGAAAGTGGTGATGTGGACGACGATAGAGCACGTTAGCCTAGACGTAACCTATTCACTCTTGACTTACATACAACTTACATACAACCAACTGTCAAATTAGGTACCAACAGTAGTTGAAACGTCATTTTTATAAGACAAACATGACGTTTCAGCTCCTGTTGGTAGCTAATTTGACAGTTGGCCAAAGGTAGATACGTTGTTGATACCGGCCGCTAAATACCCTGAAGTTGTAGCCATCAGGAAACACAAACTGCAGCAGGGAATTCCGCACCTTAGTTGTACGCATAATGAAAGGATTCACAAAAAGTTTTATTTTTATAGATGGGATGTTCATCATGATGTACCAGTGGTGTCTTCTAGTTATTGAAGCTACCAGGAAACGTTTCTTAAACACAAGCGTACATCAACAACATGGTATTAGGTTACGTCCAAGGTCAAGGCCGTCCCTAATGTCGTCATTAACATGCCAACTTTCACGCGACTAATTTGCCCGTAATTGAGCCCAACCCAATATCAGTCACCGCCCAGTTCTGCCACGAACGCCGCACCTAGGACTATCATATTTTTCATTAAGCTAACTACCTTAATGGAAAATAGGTGATGGTTGGGTTATTTTTAGTCTGCACGGTATATTTTTTCTGGTGTTGTTGTTTTGCGAAATTGCTCGTCTAATGCAAGTATATTGTTAGGGTTCCGTGCCCGAAGGGTTACCAACGGAACTCTATAACTAAGCCTCTGCTGTCCGTCCATGCATACGTCTGTCTGTCTGTATCGGAGAACACAAAAATCTAGTTCAAACAGGATTGCTTCATATCTACTTTCATAACATTATCACTGGACTTAAATCTCTGTTCACCTGTAGCGGTATCAATATCGCCACATGAAAAACTAAGAAACGAAATTCGTGCATCACCAAAAAGAACCGCGACGCCATCTATTCTGCCAGCTGCGAACTACCAACGAAATCCTGCATCGCGCAAGCAAAGTTCTACGTGCGATTTGAACATATACAACAGTCTGAATATCAACTATCGGGCAGTTGCCCACCAGACACAACAACCGTCTGGTCGGAGGATCCTCCCATTTCAGTGGACGTATGTGGTACTTTACTCTTTGTACCGCATACCTTACAAAGAATCCTAGCGTGATGTCTAAAAGAAACAGCTCATATCCTTTTTCTTAAAAGAAAATCTACCTGTACCAGTTGAGTCTTCCTTTAAGATAAGATATGGAGTAAAAACTGGATGGCTAAGTTTTTGTTCGGCTGATCCTCGCGTATTCAATGTAAGTCTATAAATAAGGCTTGAATTATGGATAGATGAGCCTTAGAGGCGGTTTACACTTGGACGTGAAGCTACTTACTTAGCTTTTAACCGCGGCTTCGGACGTATTAATGTAGATGTTCGCAACATGAAAAATATTTGGCCTGAAAGCGTTATAAATACATACTAGCCTTCCTCATGAATGTGGGTCTTATATCCAAAAACAATTTTCCAAATCCGACTGGTAGTTCTAGAGATTAGCGCGTTCGAACGAACAAACAAACTCTTTTATTATAACATATATAAAACAAACTTTATATTAAAGTTAGGATTAGGATCGGTTGCAATTATAGCGAACTTTAGCTATAAGATTAACTACAAATATGCAGACAAATGGCACTAATTTAAAATTAGTGGCATTTTTTTATTTTTATCATTATATTTGCAGTTAATTGTACAGCTAAAGTTCCTGGACGAACAATGTTTCTAATTGTTTCAATTCATACATTAAAAAAATGAAAAAAAATAATCTAAATCTCGGAAACGGCTCCAACGATTTTAATGAAATTTTGTATGCAGGGGGTTTCGGGGGCGATAAATCGATCTAGCTAGGTTTCATTTCATCATCAAAACGTTTACCAAAAAGAAAACCAAGCAAAGCTCGGTCATTCAGTTACTATTTTTAAAGAAGAAAAAACAAACTGAAGACAGTATAGTAACCACAAAATTTCCCTTGCGCAGTAATGCTTCTAGCAAATAAATGACTTAAAAGAATTCATCTACATATATTAAATAATAAAAATCATAAATCTTTGAAGCTATTTTATGAGACTTATCTAGAAATTGATTCATTCTCATGCGTAAATACTTAGTGTAATTGATTTCAAATTAAGCGTTTTTTCTACTTGCTAGACTTTTTGTGAGCCTACTAAGTGATCTGCTGTCAATATTTATAAACTGTTCCCAGCTTTCAGATCTTTGAACTCATCAGAATAATTAATTACATCAAATCAATTACTGAGAATGACGTCAGAATTTTTTTGTATGATCTGTGGTCATATTAATGAGTACATGATCTGTACTTGTAGTTATTAAATTGAAGAGGTTTGAGAATACAAAAAGTTTAAGGTTGAATACCTCTGAATGGATTTATCAATTCAATCTTATCACATAATTATATTTTGAAAGCTAGTCCAAAAAGGTGTAGGTAATGAGAATGACAAAACCTTATTTGTATTGGTACAGTTAGGAGATCATCTTAGGGTTGAATGTCACTTGCTTCATAGACCCGTGGTCTGCGTGACAGTTAGCAATTTTCAACTTAAGTGAACAAGTTTACTGCGAATTCACTAAGGGCAATTTTCATTTTTCTAAATTTACCATCCGATGAATTTGGTAGAAATCATATTTTCAGCCGGAATTCTTGTAAAAAGCGAGCAAAGTATATTTAATGAATGAATAGTTCAATTTTATTCATCTAGAAGCTTATTAAAGTGAAAATTTAAAATCAAAAGTAATTTATTCAAATCCAGCCACCACTAATAAACACTGAAAAGTATCCTATGCCCTATTTCATTTCATGTTCTACCCTCGTGCCAAGTTTCATCCTAATCCGTTCAGCCGTTAAGACGTGAAGAGGTAACAAACAAACATACTTTTACTTTCGCATTTAGAATATCAGTGTGGATTTTCACCTGCTACACATTTCTTATAAGTGTATACCGTCCCTTACGGGGCAAAACCCTTCGCTGCCCAGTTCTTAGGGTTCACTGGACACGCACAAAAAACGCCGCAAAAACGCTTTTAAAGTTCAATATAGATAGAATCTTTTTAATATGTATTAGTATGGAGTATCAGGCAGGTGTACGCGTGGTTACTGAATTATTTATCGTGAGAATAAATATTTTATTTAGACTTTTAAGTCGAGAAAGTTTTCTGGAATTAAAATTGTGGTTTATTTACATACATCGTATGGTTGTGTAGTGTGTCGAAAATTCATGATGCAATGAAAACCTCTTATTTGTTAGTATTTTGCTTGTGTTTATCGTCATAAACCTGAAACAGTTCACTTTAAATTTAGACTCATTTTCACGCTAAACTTAGACTTAATCATTCTTAAATTAAGACTTCTAGATTATCATAATTTCTTTATGCATAGTGGTAAATTAAATTTCCAGCTACTATTTTATTCCAAACTAGCTGTCGCTCGCGGCTAAACCTGCGGGAATGTCTAAAATTATCCCAAGGGAACATCCTCCCGGGATAAAGTATCCTATCTGTTATTCTATTGGTCCGACCTTGTTTCTCATCTATATTAATGACCTCTGTCGTCTCAAACTTTCTAATGGATTCATCTTTACCTACGCCGATGATACTGCCTTAATATTCCACGGGTCTTCTTGGGAGTCGACATTTCAATACACACAAATGGGACTCGACATTGTTACTGACTGGTTGTCACAAAACATACTCACTCTAAATGTAGACAAATCTAAATATCTTACCTTTTCCCTGTCAAAAGTTGGTAAACTTTCATCATCACATTTTTCATTGATTGCACATTCTTGTAATCCATCACTACAAGCACCATGCAGCTGTCCCCATCTAAGTCGCATAGAGAGTGTTAAGTATTTGGGTGTTCAAATTGATGACTCTTTATCATTTTATAATCATATAGACCTACTTACCTCCCGACTGCGCAAATTGATATTTATTTTTAAGAATCTTCGCCATGTGGCCGACACACAGGTGCTTAGACAAGTATATCTTGCTCTTTGTCAGTCAGTTGCACAGTACTGCATAGTTGTTTGGGGTGGGGCATCAAAAACACATTTGTTAAAACTGGAACGTGCCCAAAGAGCGATCCTTAAAGTGGGTTGGTCCCTCCATTATCAATTTCCTACTACCGAACTTTATAAAACTTGTAAGGTCCTCTCTATTCGGAAATTGTTCATTTTAAATTTAATTCTAACAGTCCACTCCCGAAACTCATATAATCCCGAAAAGTTCGAAGCCTTGAGACGAAAGCATACAGTGTGTTCGTCTTATTTTGTTCATTCTAAGTTAGCTCAACGATTCTTCTATTTCCTTGGTCCTTATGTTTACAACAAAGTTAATACAATCTTACATATGTATTCAATGGTCAAATCCAAATGCAAAATTACTGTAAGGAACTGGCTGCTGGATTTGGACTATGAAGGTACAGAAAGTATCATCCAAACTATTAAATAAAAAATTAACATATCTCCCACTTAGTTTTACTAAAAAGCAGAAATTTGCACAGGACTTACATGCACTAACACAAAACATCCTCACACATTCACACTCTACACACACAATCCTACAATAATGACACTTCACAAATATAACCATACTTCTATTATAGATTAAGGTACCTCTCTTTCAGAATTGTTATTAAGCTAACAGTGTATGTATAATCGGAATTAAGATGCCGTAAAATATGATCATGTTCATAGGGGTGTGAGCCTGGAGATCTGTCATACAGGTCCCGAACCTAGTACAGACTCCAGCTCTCACAAAGGTTCTAGCATAAGGCAGAATAAGAAAAATAAATTACTGTAACAATGTACCTTTATGAGAGAAATAAACCATATTATTATTATTATT